>VDFB02357476.1:0-45214 GCA_007258455.2 Sequoia sempervirens | reverse complement strand
TATTAAAGAGAAAAAAGGACAATAACATTTTCTAAATATATAGAAAAAATTCCAACGAAAGAGATCTTGAATTAGCTATGAGAAAAGAAACATTAATCCAAAAGATAGATTTCTTCAACTAATTTAGGAGAGATATTTCTTATAGAAATATACAAGCATAAGGAACTTCTTTTTAGATAAGGGAGGGCTAATAGAAATATGCTACAAATTATAAATAATTAGCTAATATCAAAAGAAAGAAAAAGGAAAGATTGTTACCTTTAAGAGGAAAAGAGGAACAATATAGAAAAATTCTCAATATTATTAAGAAAAAAATTATATTTTTGTGAGATTTATAATTTATTTGGAAGAAAGGAAAGAGTTATTTCCTCTAAGAAGATTAGAGGAAAAATTATGAAAAAAATACCAAGTAATTGGGAGAAGCTAAGAGAATAAAAAAAAATGTTGTTAGTGTATTAAATCCAACAATACTCTAGAAGATTGAAGAACTATAGAGGAATCCAAGATCCAAAGCAATAGCATTAGATTGAACAAGTAGATCCAAGATCAAGCAAGAATTATCTAAGTAGCCAAGAGTTGACCAAAAGGAAGTAAAAAGTAAATCAAGAGGAAGTCAACAAGTTTTTTTCTCTGATAGGGCTTATTCGAAAGTGAAATAAGAGTATTTTAGTGAGGGAATATGTTTTTTTAGGGTTTAGTTGTTGGAAAGGGGATTAAAAATGTACTTTTTATTATAGGGGATGAATTTGTGATAATGGAGACACCTTTAAAATTGTAGACTAGTCTATTCTTAAAAAAACTAAAATCATAAAAACAAGTCAAAATAAGGTTCAGAGTTTTGTGGGGGAAAGGGATTAATTAAACCTAAAACATATTACTAAAATAGACACTATAGGTACTCAAAATTGTTTATGAACTAGTGAGGTCACAAACAAGGGACCTCATCCCCAGTATAATTCTCAACAATTACACTCCAATCGAGTTTGAACCTTGATGGCAAGAATAACAACACAACACCTTAACCATCACACCATACCACTATTGGCTCCATATTCTACTATTAATTAAATGATTTTATATATTTAATTAATTCACTTTAATATTATTCCTCTTTGATTAATTAGATAAATTTTATTTATTTAATTGCATCCCTAATTATCTTTATTCTTCTAAATTAATTAAATAAATTATTATATTTGTTTAATTATCCACTATCCCACTTTCTAAATTAAATAATTACTTTAATTATTTAATTTTCCATAAATTTCTCATCCACTCTCCATAAATAAATAAAATTAATTATTTTATTTATTTAATTCCACTTACATATTCTTTTAATAATTAATTAATTTAATTAATTATTAAATCTCATGCATTTCCACCTGATTCCTAACAAACACCTACTCTAAGTCTACTGGCTAATCAATTTCAGTCTATTGATCAATCAATTTAGTTCACTCCCACTCAGTCTGAGTTAACAGATCAATCACTTCTCTTAAATAATTCATGCAATTAGTTGGGTAAAAGTAGAAAGAAGTGTCACACTTCTAGCCAACTAAATGGTTTATATCAAACCATTTTCAGGCAGAAAGGATTTAGCCGAGAAGGTTTCAACCAAAAATAGGTGGCGATGACATGACACCGATGTGATAGCAAGTTATCGACTGAAAAGGTTTTGGCTGAAACCTTTTTAACCAAATACATTTCAAATGAACTGCGCAAATATAAAAACGTAAAAAAAGGGGCCTGTGTATTTTCTGTGGACCTCTTGGGTGTTCAAGAAAATCGTTTGTGGGCGAGATTTTTTCAACTGAGCAATTGTTGTAGGTAGGTTTTATTTAAATTTTTTCCTATTAGTGTATTATTTTTGTTTTCACCTATTATATGTAGTGGTAAATGGTAATTTATGTAACTTGTATGCACTGCCAAACCCCTAAATTGTAAATGTAGTTTTGGTTTTACCTGTTATATTCCAGAAAATTATGTGAAAATACCTATTAAATTGAAAATGTAGTAGATAACGAGCTATATGATTTTGACCTTGTTGTAGAATTTTGGATGTATGAGGATGTTGTAGGGAAATGAGCCTTATGTGAATGACCCTAAAAAATTTGCATCTCATCAAAATAATAATAAAATCCTTATTTGACTCATAAAATTATATTCAATTACAAATCTTTGTGCACAATTAGGGGAGAGGGGCCTATAGTGGAGCACCCTAACTTCGCATTTCTTAAAATCCTATGTGAAAATTTCAAATCACTACCAATTTTTTACAACAATTTATTTGGCAACTCACATGCTTCTATATTTTGTTTTAGAACCACATCATCAAATATGATGCCACATCAACATGCTTTTTGTTGAGGCGTCCAAAAATCCCCCTAAAAAAGTGAGACCAATAGTGGTGCACTTGGTCATGTTTTATTGGTGTGCTAATGTGGCATCACATGATTTGTTAGTTTGTGTACTTTATGGATAATTTTTTTTTTGCAATTGGATATTAATGTGCTCCACTATGGGGCCCACTGAGGACTACTTCTATATCCACTATTGGACCCCACTCTATTATGTAGTTTTAGCCATACATTTTTTCATGAACAACAATGATAAGCTTATAATTATATATGTGATATCAACATGGCTAAACATGTATGCAATTTAAAGGGATACTTATCAGGGATGTGTAGCTAATGATCAAGAACTCTGTCGAACTCTACCCCTCAAAGCTACTTTGTGTATATCACATACTAACCCCAAGAATAAAGTAACACCAATGAACCAAGTTGTCTTTGGCATTTTTTCCATAGTTGGTTCTACACATACTTGTACAAAAATATTTTCCTTTACCTACAATGGAGTTAGAGAAGGATTGTGCCATACATAGACACAAAGCAACTACATGAAACTCTTGATATTTTATTATCAACCCTTAGAAACACTAATTCTTGGCGAATATTATTCACCAAAAAAGGAGAAAACTTGAAATCCTATTAACATATATGTGTTGAATATCTATTGTAATCATGATCATTAAAATAGGTGTTAACACTTTATAATCCATCCTTAATACTTCACACAAAGAAATTTAGATCGATTTTAAATACTATTAAAAAGTGACAGCATCTAATGGCTCAATTTCATTTGCAAGGATGACCTTTAATCCAAATGGACCCATGGGTTGACAATTTATCAAACACTTTACCATGTAACTACTCTTGTCTGCTACATATTCCCTACATATCTCATTGAAATCAATTGTGCTTATTTCCCAAGGCTTCAAATTGAAAATCATTTTATGAAATCTCTATTCAATGTAAGGAACACTTCTACTTTTGATCTGAATTTCCTAGATTGTGGGTCATATTTCTTCCTAATGACATAGATTAAATATATGTTAACAAAGACATATGGGACAACAAATTTTTGCAAGTCTAATCTCTATATTTTTGCATGAGGGCAATACTTTTGGCATGATTATAATAAATCATAAATAAATCCCAACTAATCACAAGGATAATGATATCTCTAGCTAACTTTTGTCTATTCTACAATCTATCAAAGAGGATAACTATGCCTCAAGCAATGTAGTTCTCTTTGTAGAACTGAATAACTATTTAAAAAGGTCTTGATCAAGACATCTATAAGAGGATACATAACTCATTTTAAATAATATGGGAATTTTTTTGTGTAATGTGTTATGGGACAATTGAAAATTATAAAAAATTCACTCAATCATAAGCTACACTAAATGGAATCAAAAAATTTAACCTAAAATTCAAAAGGCTTGGAGAGATACCCATTGTTTCATGTACACAAGAACATTCATAGCCTTATATGTTTCAATAAAATTCCCATCAATAGCACTAATTTCTAGTTTGAACACACTTTTAATTTTAATCTTTGCTCAATGATGGAGAATAAGTTAGGTGACTAAATATATTCATTCATTCTACCAAATCTACACTAATGCATGTACACGTGCTACAATTGGGTGGAAATTTGATATTCATTCTTTATGTTACTTTCAATTTCATCCCTACATCAATGCATGTTGCCAACTCTACATTAATGCATGTACATGTGCTACAATAGGGTGGCAATTTGATATTCATTCTTTATGTTACTTCAAATTTTAGCCTCAATCTTTGAAGATGACTAGGACCAATGGCTATTATATACAATGCTTTCATTTTGTATAAGGAACTTTGACAATTGTCAAATTTTATGATAGTGTTGTGACACATAGGAGCACCTTGTGATGGGTCATCTTGCTTGGTCTAACAACCTATGAGTGGTCCAATGAAATGATTTCATTCTATTGGTAGGATTCACATGCCCATTAAGTCTTTATTACCATAGACTTATCACTCATCATGTTCTTATAAAAAGGAACTCTCCAAAAATTATGATGTACTAGATTTAGTGCAATGCAATGAAGACATGTCATTTGTATGCTAGCTGAAGTTTAAAATTGATTCAATGCACTTTGCACCCATTGTTCTTACAACATGGATCATTCAAGAACAAGCTTGTGATACAAAAGGTAGGAGCAATGTAATGATATGTGTCCATCTGTAAATACACCTTCCTAATACAAATAGTCTCTACTCCTAAGAACATTGACTTTCCTTTTATTTAGCCTACAATAACAAGTGGGGATCTATATCATAGTGGTACATACACATACACATGCATGCTCCTCTCCCCCACTCCCTCACACACAAGAAACAAATGAATTCCTTTACCAATATTAGGTTTAATGAATATAATAATAAATAAACCTAATATAGAGTTGTGACATATCATGTAACTCTAAACCATAGTCACAACTTATATACGTTTGAAGTAGAATACCAAAATCTAAATTGGATTGCTCTAAAAAAATTGATATATTGATTCTAAGAAATGCAAGTTTAATCTTGAGTGTTGTGGATACAAATTTATTTGTGGATTTGATTTGTATTATGTGGATTTGAATTTTTGAAATGAAAAATTTCTAAACCTATTCACCATGATATTTGATGTTTGATAAACTTGTATGAATTATGATGCTTATTAACACCTTAAACAAGTTTACTAAATTGTTAGGGTCAATTAATCCTAGGTTACAACCTTGGATGAGTTGACTTTATAATTTGGAGGAAAGATTCAAAGAAAAAATACATAAGCATGTAGGTGGCCTATATGAAGATGATGCAAATTTATGATTCTTTGTCCCTTCAAACATCATAGTGTGCACCAATTATATTCTCCTTTCTCTACATATGAATTAATGACACATTGAATGTTAAATACCAAGACATAGCAACATGTCACATAAATGGGTGTGAAGTTGTAGATCATAATGACTAATTGGAAGGGACGCTAATCTTAGCATTTAAATTTTTAAAAAATAAAATTGAGATTCATTTTCATACACCATGTGATTGATTCTAACACACTGATTCATACATCTCTTGGATAGATTACATAAGGGATAGGTAGAGAGAGGGATTATTATTTAATACAACCTATGTATATATTATAATTGTTACTATATGGTTTTTCATCATGTTTATATCAAGAGTTCTTAATATTTTTTATAGGACTAAAATTCTAATTCTACCCTATTAGTTGTAACATATTTATGGTAATTTATAAAAACTAAAAAATCTAATTATATCTCCAATATTTGAAATTTATATAAATTTATAAGTTTATCCCATGAGTTTGGATGGATTGGTAGGGATTTTCATATCTTTCTTTGACACAAAATAAAATCAATTGAATCAAACAATTGAAAATATATTTCATATTTGGCAACCCAAGGAGCACATGTAGATAGGTAAGATATGAGGACCAATGAGAGAATCGATACAGTGGAGACAACCTCTATCCCTCTCTCCCTCACACATACACACAACCTCTCTCCACCTACCCTTCCCTCCCTCCCTAACTCTCTTTATACCTACGTCTTCTACCCTACCTCTCTCTATCTCCATCCTTCCCTCTGTCTCTCTCCCTCTATCCCTCCCACCCTACCACTCTGTATCTCCCTCCTTCCCTCTTTCTCCCCCTCCCTTTATCCCTCCCACTGTACCACTTCCTATCTCCCTCCTTCCCCTTCTCTCTCCCTTCCTCTCTCATTGAAAAGTGTTGAAAAACAAGGTGTTTTCTTAGCTTAATACTCTATAAAAATTTAATATTGTTGATCTAAATAATATTTTCCCTTGTGACATATATTATTTGTGGGTGATTATCTTGATTAATCCATTTTACTGTTGTAGAATGTAGACAGAAGTTGATAGAAGAACTAGACAAGATATTAGAAAGATTACACAAGATGTATCAAGGAGAAACCCTTTTGGGAAAAAAAATCCACCAAGAATTATTCTATTATTCAATCTCTAAATTACAATAGCATCAATTCTTGCTTGAGAACACTTCCTTTTCCTTAGCCAATCTTCTTCACAACCTATAATAACAATTATGAAAATTCTCTTCAACTTGAATGAGATATAGACGCAATAAGCCACCTTGTAATCTCTAAAAGGTGACAATTACAATGCCCAAGCCCAAGCCCTAGAAAAGGTACATAATATTTCTTCAAGTTGAGTTCTACTGTGAAAACCAAAGCTTAGAACATGTGCTTCATCCATTTGGGCATCCTAAACTGAAGCTACAACTCATCCTTCACTTCGGTGATAATTCAAAAGCTCCTCCTCAAAGATGGTGCCCAAGAGAGGGTCACACTTAACTGAACCTTCAAAAATATCTTATCATGCAAGGGATTTAATTACAAGAATCCAACATGGGCGCCCAAGTTGGGTCCAAGTCATTTCTTGTTAACTAAAACATTACTCAACACCATTCATGCAAGAATGATCATCTCTTGTTAAATGGAGGTATTCCCTATTATCTGTCATACAACTCAAGTTATTAGCCATCAATTCCAAGTTAATTGAAGTGAACTAGCATACAACTAAAACTAATTGAAGACAACTTAACCATAATTGAACTAAATTGAACTAAACTGATTCTGAACTGAACTAAACTAAACTAAACTAAATTGATCTGAACTAAATTGAACTTAACTTCATGCATGCAAACATCAAACCCTAACTCCTAGGATCTTTACATGCATTTAGAAGTGTTATTTGTTACTTTGAATAGTTAACTAAACTCAAGGTGAGTGTCACCTTACCATGTGGGTGCCCCATGTGCCCCTATTATTTAGTAACTCACAATGGACACCCTCACATGCTCCTAACATTTAGAATTAATTACAAATGTCAATAATCATGATTATTTCATCAAATATTTATCTCATCCTAATCTTAGTGTTGTTGAACACATTCAAAGAACTTATGAGATACATGAAATAATTAATGTTTAGGATTTGCAATTAAATGGCATCCTATTTCCAACAAAAAGTACCTTATGTTATTTCTACAATTGTGGAATTTTATATGGACTTGGATATTCTAACCTTTTCAATTTTAACTTATCAACCATCTCTTTTGGTGCTAAAATATCTTTACTACCATTGTTTATGATGAATTTATAACAATCATATTTATTCTTGCATATATTTCTAAAGAGACTTCTCCTTTGTACTAGTTCTTTATCGATAGCATCATTGTTTAAAAAAACTCTAGTTTCTCTATCACTTTATTTTTTAATAATTCATAGCTTCTATAAGGCATTTGAATATTTCAAACTCTCATACACATGCCTTATAAACACATTTGAGGAAAACTATGAATGATTAATTATGATTATTCCATCAATTACATGGTAAAAGTGAGCCTTATGTTTGGTATGTGGTGACTGATCATGCAAATATTGTACACCCATCACATATCATTATCGAGGTTCACAAATATTGTACACTCCTAACGTATCATGTAAAAAAATTTGTTAACACGTCAAGGTTTTCCCATTGACACGTTAAGGTTTTCTTGTTAACACATAAAATGAGAAAAAAAATGACTTTGTAATACCCTAATTCTAGAAGCTTCCAAAAAGCTTGTTATAAGTGGTTGGGATGTATATTGCAAGTGTGTGATTCACAAGATTGTAATATGTTTTGCACTCGTTAATAAAATGTTTGGGTGGTTGAGTTTTCGTGGTTTTAGCCCATATTGGGTGAACCACGTTACAATTTTGTGTTGATCTCTTTTGTGTTATTCTTCATTGTTATTTCTAGGTTATTTAATTTGCATATAATTGTTAATGTTTATTGCTCCAATCTGCCTAAATCCTAGAAACTAGTATCAGAGCCATGTGCATTTCAGTTGATTGGTAGGAAACCTCTAGATTTGAGTGGGAGCAATGGAAGAAGGAAAATTCAATGTTGAGAAGTTCAACGGCCAGAATTATCAATTATGGAAGATGTCAATGGAAGATTATTTGTATTAAAAGGATTTATGGCAACCATTGCAAGGAAAAGCAAAGAAAGATGCTACGATGTTTGATGAAGAATGGGAGGTTCTAGATAGAGAGGCACTTGGAACCATTTGGTTATGCTTGGCATCATCTATGGCGTTCAAAATAATAGAAGCAAAGACAAGAAAGGATCTTATGGAAGCTTTGTCTAAATTGTATGAAAAACCCTTAGCCTCAAATAAGGTATTTCTCATGAAGTGTTTGTTTAATCTAAAAATTATTGAAGGTGGATCTATGAAAGGTCATTTAAATGAGTTTAATACAATTACCAGTCAGTTAATTTCTATAAAAGTGAATTTTGATGAAGAGGTGAGGACTCTCTTGGTTTTATGTTCTTTTCTAGAAAGGTGGAATATATTGGTAATGGTTGTAAGTAACTTTGTCTCTAGTTCAAATACATTGAAATTTGATGATGTTGTTGGTGTTATCCTTAGTGAGGAAATGCAACAAAAAAGAATAGGTGAGACTTCAACATCGGATAACACTTTGACTATAGAGAACAAGGGAAGAATAAAGGAGAAAGGAAAAATCCCAAAAAATAATGAGAAGTCACAAGGGAAGTCGAAGAAAGGCAGATCTAAATCTAGAGGAAGAATGGATTGCTTGCACTATAGAAATCCAAGACACTTGAAGAAGGATTGTTGGTCTTGAAAGGGAAAATAAGGAGATAGACAACATGATGACAGTAAGGAAGCTAATGTTGCAAGTAATAAATTATATGATGCTTTAATTCTGTGTCTAGATAATGCTAATGATTTTTGGGTAATAGATTCAAGGGCTTCATTTCATGCCACACCCCATAGGAAATATTTTGTAGATTATGTTCAAGGTGATTTTGGACAAGTATATTTGGGTGGTGATGAACCCTATCAAATTGTTGGAAAAGGAAAGATAAAATCAAGTTGCGAAATGGAAGTGAATGGTTGCTACATAAGGTAAGGCATGTTCCAAATTTGAGAAGGAATTGAATTTCTATAGGATAACTGGGTAGTGAAGGCTACATAGTTACCTTTTCAGACAAATTTTGGAAGGTCACTAAAGGTGCATTAGTAGTAGCTAAAGGTGAAAAGGTAGGCACATTATATTTGTGTACTAATAATACTTATTCTACCTTAGATGCTACAAAAATAGTTGCTACTAAGATAGTTATAGCACTTGCTATTGGGACATAAAGAAAATTGTGGCACCATCGACTTGGGCACATGAGTGAGAATGGGATGAAGATCCTTCACTCCAGAAAGTTGCTACCAAGTCTGAAGCATATTGACTTGGAGTTCTATGAAAATTGTGTTTATGGAAAACAAAAAAGAATATGATTTCTCAAAGTTGGGAAAGAGAAGAAGAGTGAGAAATTAGAGCTTGTGAATTCATATGTATGGGGACAAGCTCAGGTATCTTCTCTTCATGGCTCTTGTTATTATGTTACTTTTATTGATGATGCAATTAGGAAAACATGGGTGCATTTTGTAAAAAAAATCAAAAGTATTTGAAAGTTTTAAAAAGTGGAAAGCTTTGGTTGAGAATGAGATGGGAAGAAAGTTGATGTGTCTCATATTTGATAATGGAGGCGAGTATTGCAGTAGAGAATTTGAAAATTACTGTTCATACAATGGAATCTATAGGAAAAAATGGTTCCTAGAACCCCACAAAAACATGGTGTGTCTAAGAGGATGAATAGGACCTTTATGGAGTGTGCAAGGAGCACGAGATTGCATGTTGACTACCCTGACACTTTTGGGTAGATGATGTACATACCACTATTTATTTAATAAATAGGGGACCTTCAAGTCCTTTGGATGGTGGAATTCCAAAGGAGGCTTGTAAGGGTAAAAAGGTTTAAACTATTTATTTTTTAAAACCTTTGGTTTTGAAGCTTTTATCCATGTTGATATTGAAAATAGAACCAAGCTCAAGGCTAAGTCTTAAAAATGTAGGTCTTCATTGAATATGGAGTAGATGAATTTGGTTATCGGTTATGGGATTGTGAAAATCATAAAATCATTAGGAGCAAAGATGTTATATTCAATGAGAAGGTCATGTATAAGGATTAGTTGCAAGAAAAGAACCATGAAAAGGCCAAAAAGCAATATGTGGTGTTGGATGAGATTCCAAAAAATAAAATACCGGTGGTACCTAATGCTCAACAACAACAAGTTATCCCACAAACTCCTGCAAGTGTTAAACATTCCACAAGGATAAATAGACCTCTAGAAATATTTTCTCCATCATTATATTCTATATTATTAACTAATTTTGGTTAACCTAAAGGTTATGAAGAAGTAATGCAGGTAGATACCAAAAAGCAGCAGGAGCTAGGCATGAAAGATGAAATGGATTCCTTGTTGTAGAATCAGACTTGGTACTTAGTCCAATTTCCAGCAGGTAAAAGAGCATTGCCAAATAAATGGGTTTATAGGTTGAAGGAAGAAGATGGAGGAAAGAAAAGATATAATGCCAGACTCGTGGTAAAAGGTTTTGTACAAAAAAAAGGTATATATTTTGATGAAATATTTTCTTTAGTTGTAAAGATGACTTCTATTAGAACTATTATAAGTCTTGTGGCTACAAAAGACTTGCATCTTCAATAGCTAGATGTGAAAACAACATTTCTCCATCGGGATTTGGAAGAGGAAATATACATGTAGCAACCACAAGGATATGAGGTCAAGGGCAAGGAGAAATTTGTGTGCAAGTTAAAGAAGACTTTGTATGGCTTGAAGCAAGAACCTCGACAATAGTATTTGAAATTTGATAGTTTTGTGGCTAAACAAGGTTATAAAAGATGTCATTTTAATAATTGTGTTTATTTTAATAAATTGGGTAATGGAAGCAATATTATCCTATTGCTTTATGTTGATGGCATGCTTGTTGTCGGGTCTAAAATGCAACATATTAATGAACTTAAGAAGAAATTAACAAATTAAACCAATGCGCGCTCAAACTGCTATCAATTCATTTCATGAGATGAGATATCTTTGAGGCCTTCTGCCTAGCACGCACCTCCTCCTTGCTTTGAGCTTTGTTGCCTATGCAACCCCTCCTCAGTGCACCATAATATGCATTGCATATTATGAATTACTTATGTTAGATTATGGATTGATAAACTTTATATTCTGGGTTCATTTGATGATAATATATATGTGTACATAAGTATTTAGATATTATATTATTTTATGACTGTATTGTGTGGATAATTTGACTTAATGTATATCTATCCATATGTGTGTGTGTGTATGTATGTACATTACATTATATGATGGTGAGAAGTAAAAGATGGACTTGTTGGTGAGTGAAGATTATATGATAAATGAAGGATTAAAATGTCATTGAATACAAGACTTTAACTGAATAACCTTTATTAAAATGAATAGTTAAATTTGTTATGGGTAAAAGAATCGTGTAATTAATTAAGTGAATTGACCTATTCCGTAAGTAGTTAGGTTATTTAATTTAAATGAATTAGAGTAAATGGTAAATGAAATTTAAATAATGGATTTCAATCAAACAAGATGATAATTAAATGAATATTTAATTGAGTATAAAATTAAGTGAATTGGATTATCTTATATATATATATATACTATATTATGATTATTAGCAAACGTTGGTTCTCTTGAATGTAGTAGGGTATAAGATATGTGAAGAAATAAAATGAATGTTAAACAATAAATGATGTCAATAGGAAAGTTACGATTAAAATGAGCTTTTAAATAGTTACAGATAAAGGAACTGGGTAAATGTTAGTAAACTGAGTATTTAATAATTGAATTGGGTAATTATTCCTGTGAGTTGATTTACTTCATGTATATGTATGTAATTTGAGGGTTAGGGTTCATAAATGAATTTACATTTATATAGTTTTATTTACTGGAGGGTTAAATGATAAAGCTAATTTTAAGAGAGGGTAAAATACTAGGAATAGGTTAATTAATTTAAATGATACTAACTAAATGTTAGATGATTTTGAATACCCTCTATTAACTAATGAGTCCATGAATGTTAATTATTTTTATAATTATTTATCAGAACTACTATGTGAAATAGTTCATTAGTATCGTCACTTTGGTATTATCATAAAGTTGTAATCAATAGAATTGTCATCTTAGTACTATATTAAAGTTATAATTAGGGTTCATATTAAATAGTTGACAGAGATGGTTATCTTATAAATGATGTAGTTATTTTAAATATAATTGTTTGAAGTAATTGATCTCTTAAATAAACTAAGTGGATACGTTAAAATAAGTGCTGAGAATGTTGAGATAATGCTTAAATCAAAGGAATGTCTTCCTGGGAAAAATGTGATGATTAAATGGTTTGTATGAGACAATGTGATTCGATTAATGGATTAAGTGTATACAAAATTGTTAAAATTGGTGTCATTTGTGTATAATACATTCAAGTTTTTGTGTCATTGGGATAGGTGTTTAGTAGGTCGATTTCTAGAGGCCTAGGAGGGGGTTATATTTATATGAATGGTCCTTAGGGTTGTTTAACCTTGGAAGTGGTTGGCTTTGTGGTTGGTCATGTGTTTTGGTGGTCGCGATCCCTAAGGGTGTTGCCTCCTGTTAAGCTTGGATTCTTGAGGTGTGGTAATGATAGTATATTGAAGGGTTTTCTAGTTGCAAGTAGGGGGAGTAGCTCTCAATGGGGGTCAGAACCCAAAACGATGTCCAGGACAACCCATGCTAGAACCATGCGATGGCACTCCTCCCTATTGCAATCTAATACTCCCTAGTTGTATTTTCCTCTTAAGGTGTGAGTGCCTATGGAAGTGGTGTTAGTGTTGTTAGCAATGTTGTGTTGGAGTCCTTGTGTAATCCTTGATTGTATTAGCCTTTCCTTCCTGTCTGTCTGTTGGATGTGGGAATTTATGTTATCTCCTAGCATGAGGGGTGGACCTCAGGGTTCCACATGGTCAGAAGGTTGGTGCTTTCCTCCATTGGGTATTCTCGTTGCATGTTCATGAGCGTGGAGAATGATCATTGCATTGGGGACTTCAGTTCCTATTTCAGTTGTGAAGGCATCCTATCACATGTGCATATGTTTATTGGACTGTAATTTTGTTGTAATTCTAAAGTAATCTGATGTAATGTTCCCTCATGTACTAGGGAAAATCAATGTTGTAAATATTGTCAAGATGTAATGATCATTAATGAATTCACCTTGTAGAAAGTACTGTAAAGTAATTTGCATTGTTCTAATAGTGGTTCTCTAGGATAGGATCTTTAATGTTGATTACCAGTTGTTACAATATGGTAGTGAGTAATATAGGATCATTTAAAATGATGCTTTAAAATGAACCTTGCATGTTAGATTAATCATGTTATCTTGTAGTTGATGAATTGATGTTAGTAATCTTGATTGTTAGTTTGTGAGTACCGTAGTCGAGGAACCTTAGAGGACCTAGGTTTAGAGTATTATGTCATGTTATTTTATGCATTCTATAGTTATTTGTTTAAAAAAAAAATGTTCTATTGATTTGGCTTAGTTGTGTTGTCCTTTGGGGTTCCTTGGCGGGGGCGTAACACACAACACTCATAATATCAATTCTTTTAGTGTAGTTCTAGAATGTCATGTATATGTAAACATCTAAATGTAGGTTTTTGATGTCATTATTTTTATAGTTTATTATTGTGACATGTTTGTTTTCTCTTCATTTTGTATGAATTTTAGGGTGCTAAATACTAAATTAGATTGATAATTCATATATTTTTGCATGTTACAAACTCTTGGTAAAGAATATAAATGTATAAAAGTTCATTAATATAGTTATATTCATATGTTTGTTTATGTTTTATGAGACCATAACCTTCTCATATATCAATTTTTTTTATATGAATGTTGACTATAATTGGTTAGTTTAGACAATTTGTTTATTATTCCTTTGAGCTTTCTCAAATGTTCTTTTTGTTATAATATATGAAATATATATGTTTGGCTATGGGTTTTTCAAGTATGCCTAATTTAGGGTTCCTTATAATACAACTATATATGTATGAGTTTGATGCAGTCTTGATTCCTCTACTCTATTTTTTGAATCGAATTAAGCATGTCAATATGTTAACATTTTTCTACCTTCTTATATTTCATATTATTAGAAAATTTGAGATTGATTATTATCAAATTTCTAAATTTCAATGATAAGAATTTGGATAATTTTTTCTTAGCATCTTACTAACTAAAATTTGTTCATTAAGGTCATACACATCTGTAACACTTATCCACATGATATTAATTTGTTTTGAGATTGTAAGATTAGTTTTTTACCATAACATTTTAGATCACTCTATTTAATCATTCATTAAGATGACGAAGAACTCAAGCTCGACTAAGAGTGCTTCTAGATTTGATTTGAATCCTTCCTCATCCTAATGAAGGGTTTCATAGTGTAATCCAAGATATTATACTAAAAAAATACTACACAATTGAATCCAAAATCAATCTTACTCTCACTATTATAGATTATGGAAATATCAAGTGTCTTATTAGTTTGATTTATTCTTAAGAAATTAAATATGTATCAAAATTTGTACTCTATTTATGAAAAAATATATGCAAGCAATAACATGGCATGAACTAAGTAATTTGTATCAATTGTATCATAAATATATTCAAAGGAATTTCATTGAATGTTAAAACTTATAAAGTGAAACTATAAAAAATGTGTGGTATTGAACAAAAAATTAGAGCAACAATCTATCTTCACCACCTAATCGAAACCACAATGCATGTTATGTTCTTTTGAACTATTTACGTATATTCTCTTAACAATTATCATTATTTTTTTCAAAATAATATTTTTTAAATTATGAATACATTTAAAAATATTTAGTAAAATATTTTATATAGGTGAAAATTGCATCCTTAACACTTGTCTCCACTCATTTTGGACTCACTTTCACTTTTGTTGCCTAGCATATTGGTCTAATACTTAAATGGCATATTTGTATATGAGTTAATAGCTATCCAAAACCTAGGCCCCATTCTCTAGTTTTCCAAACCGAACCTTTAATCCTAATATTCTCATTGCAAGGTGAATATTTTTAGGGCGGTCCTCAAACCTAGTTCAAAAACACAAAGATGGCCTTGACCCATTTTTTCTAAAAAAATAAATTTACTTGTAGACTAAAGCCAAGTTAACTTCAATTAATCATCACCCACCAACTCAATATTAAATTATATGATAAACAAAATAAATTGAGGACCTAATACCAAAAAATTAGCCACAAATCAATTTTGACAAAATAATACAATTATATTTATCATATTGAACAATTCAAAGAATAGTGTACATATATTTAGGTCTTTCGAATGAAAGATTCAAGATGACATGTCTAAGAGATCATGAGTTAACTTGAATCAAGAGATGAGTTAACTTAATCGAGTGAAATAGAGGTGACATCTAATTTCTATCAATCAAGAATTAACAATAAACTGATAACATTTGATGACTTTGATTCAAAGATGACATGTCATTAATAACTATTTAGATGAAAAATTTGTTATTTAAGAATGAAAAAAAATAATCTGACAATAAAATCATGTGAAGTACCTATATACATACAAACAAACAAAAACTGAGAATAAAAGAGAAACCCCTCTTCCCCGGTCCCTCAAGAGAGAGACAAAGACAACCCAATGTACACTACACTCCCACTTCTACACCAGAAATGGATGGATGATATTCAATGCTGACAAAAAATCAGTCTTTTGTTGTTTTCACCTTTGGCTTTGCTGCAATGTGTCTCACATTTCCCAAGTTGGCTATTATGGAAAATAATATTTAACTCTTGTTTCATCTTAAAAAAATAGTGTATGATATATATATTCCTCCATATCTTTAATTTCTGTGTTTTCTTTCTCTTAGTTGGTGTTGTGTGCCAAGTTTTTGTACTTTCTGTTATTTTAAATGCTTACTTCTGTCCAGATATTGACTAACTGCAGATTATAGAATCACGGGACTCTGTATTTGAACAGCTGCTTCAGATGTCTTGTCATTCAAAGCGACTCAACAACATATTATATCTGATTTGAGGATAACAAATGTAATAATGGAATGAATCACGGTGAAAATTCTATTAGCAGTTCGATTATTAATCTCCTATCTAATACATAGATTATTTGACTCTAAAAATTAATTCTCAGCAAATATCGAAAAATAACACAACTGCAACTTCACCAATAAAACTCACAGAAATAGAGAAGAAAACATTCACAATAATGAACACAATATTTTTGGACAAATTGTCCGTGGAAAAACCCCGAAGGGAAAACCACTACTGATGAGGAATTATATTAAACTTCAGAAATTAAGGAATACAAAACTGCTTGCCTCTTATTGGCAGAGCTCAGGCAATATTCTTCTCGAAATTCTTCCCTCAAATTCTCCTCTGAAATTCCTTTATCCCCAACGCTATCACTGCGCCCTTGCTAACACTGCAAGACTATTTGCTCTCACTGCAAATTTACTTGCTATCACTGCAAGTCTTTCTCAACTCTATACTTGTGTGTTCTCCAAATGCCCATTGATCCCCTTTTATACTTTCTCATTGGAAAACCAATGGCCATGATTTAATCTCAATCAATGGCTAAGATTAAATAGACTCTAACAACCCTAACTAACTGGATTCTAGAAGTCTCTAGGGAAATCAATTTATTTAATTACATAATTATCTAGACAACTCAGCCCTTTCTGGAGGTTTCTAGAATATAATTAAATAATTAAATAACACTACTTGGGAATGGAGACACCTATCCAAGCTACATAAATTAACATCGGGGAAAGTGGAAGAGATTTTTGTATCTTAAATTATTAGTTTTCTTGAATGACACTTAGCATAAGACTTATTTATTGTATCTTAAATTTATTAGTTTTCTTGAATGACTGTTAATTGTATCTTACTTTTTTTTGTTTGGATATAAAATTAATGTGGAATTGATGTGCAAAATCAGGCAGTTTTTTTTAGAAAAGAATGGTGGTAATCATAGTCTCCAAATAATAAAAAAGTGGACCATGTCAAAAAGATTTTTTATCAGAAATTTTTTGGATTTTCATAATTTAGAAAATATATATAGATAAATAGATAGATATAACTTAAAGATAAATTAATGTTCATAGATTGATAAAGAGTAAAAAAAAATAAGAGTTTAGTATATGAGTTTTAAAATATATATTTTTCATCTATGTTCATATTGTTAATTACACTATATTGTATAATGCATACTTCATTAGGTATAAATGATAATGTTAGAAAAGTTAATAGTTTTCAAATTTTTAATTACAATCGATTTTGTACATAGTCAATCTACAAAATAAGTATAAAGTTCTAAAAGCTAGACATCCAATGATTCTTGTTGCTAGGAAGAGAGTCGCACTAAAGGGTTGTGGGTCCTATTGATGAAGCTTCTAGGTTAAAGACCCTACAGATTCATTCAATCACATCACTATCAATGTTGACCTCCATTAGAATATTAAAATCATTAGAATCGACAAGAACTTCATCATTTGCAATCCACTAAAAATTTAGATTGACATTCATGGAGCTGAAACTGTTGAATTCAATGTTAACTAATAATAACAAAAAATAAACTCGGTACTCTATTTAATATACAAGGCAAATGCAATAAGAATTCCCTTGAGATGTCCTAAGCCTAAGGACCTATTATTTTGCTCTTTGTGTCTTGTGAATCTTTTGGATGCACTAATATAGAAATTTTAATTATTTATCTTCCCTCAATACTTAGAAATATCATTATATAGAGTTCATAATTAGAACTTTTAAGAATGTTGAGAAGTAAAACTAAAAAATAACTAGTTGTTGTTCAATTTTCCTAAACATAATTGTCTTTCATTCTTCAAAAACTTATCTCAAATTTATTTTCTAAAACATCATCCTTTAAAAAGGTTGTAAATAAAATTATAACCCAAATGAAATCCTCACAAATTCATTTGTTGAATTCCTTAACATAATGTTGGAAAATGCTATGCAAACCTTAAAAGCTTCTAGGTAAACAAACTCTACTCATATTTACAAAAATCTCATGTAAAAAATATGAAAAAACAACTATACAAACTATTTTTATGTTAAAGAACTTGTCTAAAAAGTTGAAAATCATAAAAAGTTGAAAATCATTAAAACTCACAAATAGTCATGATACCAACAATTAATTCATGATTTTTTATTTTTTATTTTAATATTAAAAATTTATTTTCAATGATTTAATGATAAAACCATTTTTTTTAAGGGAAAAAATCTCAAAATAGATTGTTCACACTTGCTCTCAATTAATCACAAGTTCTCATGATTTATAATCTATACTTCTATTTGCTTAATTATCAAAAGAAACTACCATAAACATAAGGGATTTAATAAACAAATCATGAAAGCTTAAGATTGACATGTTTTAAACACAAACAACTACATTAGCAATAAAATTTAACTTATTTATCATTTTACTTAGAATACTAAAGGTGTCCTATTTAAATTAAATTCCTAATTTAAATAAAGCTTAGTTGGAAAATGAAAATAACATTGAAACTTGGTTTATGTTGATTGATGTATCTAGATTTAGTGGCAATTAAATGCATGAAAGTAACTAAGGACAAGAGTGTTTAAATGGAATTTGGAAAATAATAGAAATTAAAGATGGAATCTAGGTGCCTGTAGATTGTAGGAGATCTACAACATAATTGAAGAAGAAATAAGAGTAAATTTTAACACACCTATGAGACATTAGCATGATTGTGCTTATGTCTTATGTCTTGCATAACAATTAAAATAAAAAAATAATGGCCTATGTTCAATAGCAACTTACTAAAAATTAAATTAAATAATGAATATAATAGTCATGCTAATATTTTCATAAATGAATAGTAAAAATTGTAAAGAAGGGAAGTAAAGTGTAGATTGCTAGGTTTTTAGAGTTGATATTCTTGTTAAAGTGTAAAAAACATAAAATAGAGAAATTGTTAAGATATCAAGGAGCTTACCAAAGTGGTCAATCCCGCAATTTAACCTTATAGTTCAATAGAAGTCAATTGAAGATGGTGTGTGCACTTAGATAATGTGTCTATGATTAGTAAATCAAGTATATGTGAACTATGCTAAATACTTGTGGAATCAAGGGAGGTGAATAAACCTAAATATAGTGCCAAATATAGACAAGATTTTATGTTTCGTGTGATATAATGGGAGAGTGAAGAATAATAAAAAGAGAGGACATAGTGAGTCAAGAGAGAACATATTGATTCAAGAAATATTCCTAGATTAAGCTTGACTCAAGAGGTTAGAAATCCCCAGGTATGGAGGAGCTCATGAGAGCAATGTCAAATCCACTTGTTTCCATTGATAAAAGAAATAAGAAGAAGGCATATTATTTAATGGAATATGAGAGTACGATTACATAATATAGCTCTTATACAATGGATGTAAAGAATTCAATATGTTTATAGCTTTCTTGATTTGAGAAACTTGCAAAATGATTAGATTATTAAGAATAAAATTAGAAATAAAATCAAACAAAACATTAACCAATAAAACCTTGAAACGGGTTCTCTTTAAGAGGATGATTATTTCCAATGCTAAGGATCTTGATGCTTGAATTCCTCAAAGAATGTATAATATTAGGAATCAAATTAAATCTTCGTAAAAGAGATGGCCAATATTTTCAAGAATTTTATAAAATGTGGTAATGAGTATTGATCACCCACAAGAAAAAATGAGATTTCATAAAAGAAAATTGTAATTGAGTGAACTAAAAACTTATTATGAAAAAAGAAAGAATAACTTTGGAGACTTTTGAGATAACTAGATTTATTATTTTAAAGAAAAGGGAGGAAAAGAATTTGAATTAAACAAAGATTGGTTACAACAAGGGAACAAATGAGAAATTGCGTTGGAAATTCTTAGCATTCATTCACATCCAACATATTATTTGGAGTGTCATTGGAATATGTTATTGTAACTCCCTTTTGGATCTTTATTTTTTCTTATTTGCATATACTAGAATTGTTGCATTAATGTCCCTATGAGTGCACCAAAGTCCTGAAGTTAAGATTGAAGTCATGACCAAAATGTAAAATATGAAGGAATGTGTTTAAAAACCCTAATATTTTATAAAATCATAAGGTTTAATATAATTTATAACCTTTTGAGTTAGGTGCAAGGCTAATGCAATTGGTTAATGTGACCTGATATGTACTACAGGAGTGAACACTAAGGTAAGTGTAACTTATATTGTGGAAGTTATAGAGGGTACACAATTTCTAACACTATTATAAGAGGAACATAATATATCCCTCATAATAGCTTCTACTTCAATAATATTTTATTATTTTATCCAATGTATCCAACTCCAAGTACAATGGAAGAGCCATGGTCATTTTGCAAGATCCAACCATAGGTATCTAGAATAGGATTACCTTGTTGGTGCCATCAAAGTTGATTTTCTAATATCAATAGATGTCCTTAGTATTCTCATCAATATTTCCACTTATTTTAGGGCCAATTTGATTTGTATCCACAATAGATTTAATTACCTTATAATATTTTAAAATTCCCATTTCTTGTGCTAAGGGTTGAAAGTAGGGAAGTAATATAGAGTTTTGCAAGGTGAACTTCAAACCTACTACATTTTTTTTCTTTTTTGGAAGTGGAACTATCCTAAATATACTCATGTTTATTTTAAGACATATGCTCTCAACAAGCATGGTTATGGTCAAAATCCATAAGAAAAGAATAACCTTTACCTTGAATGGAGGTTTTCATTTAGCTAATAATGGTTCAACAAACACACATATAAGCAAAAATATTTTAAATTTGTTTGTTATCTTCCCTCATAGCTTGAAGGAAAATAGGTAGTGAAAGAGGAGGTATAAGATCATTTCATTTGCATTGTCACATATTTGATTATTTTAGACCAGCCCCATTTTTTAATTATTTTATTGATAAAAATCTATCATAAATAGCTAAATAGAAGAAAAAGGAACATTTTGGCTAAGAATTAGAGTTCCAAATACTTTTCCATATTATTAGAGGAGTTATGTTAATTTCCATGCCATTATTTAAGGGAAGTAGACTAATTTAATAGGATAGCCTCCAATAGAAGAGAGATTCTATATTTTTTTTCCTCTCCTCTAGAATCCATTAATCTAAATTTTAGCAAATGGAGAGAATTGAGGACATCCCATGTCTAGAAAAGATAAAGTGGGATAATAGTAAGAATTTTCAACCTTTGAATTGTTCTATCATTTTCTTCTTCTCAATTCTATTTGTTCTCTTCAAATTCTCCAATCATACAAAGAAAGCACTAAATATTTTTTAATTCCTCATAGAATTAAGGTCCTAGCTTTCAAGCTAGGGATATTTCCAAAAACTCACCTTAAACCTATTCAAACAAAGAATTAAATTCCTCACCCTTATAATTTTATTCTAGATAATGGAATCCTATGGGGTTTTTTAAGGGAAGATTGTTTTTGGTTCATCCTTATCCAAGTAGTTTACTCTAATGATTGTTTCAAAGGAAACTATGATCTATACAAATCATCTAAATTGTCATACCTAGAATAACCATGTTAGATGCTCCAATATTTTTTTTATTCCCGGAGCTCCTAATTTTTTTTCATTGTAGCCTATATCCCAAGCTCCCAAATGGAGCTTCTTATCTTCAGTAATACCTCTCCTAAGAAATTTTGTCATAATATCTTCCATTTGTTTGATGATGTTTCCAACAAGTAGATGACACCCATATATAAGATAGCAAGAGCTCTAAAGATAGTTTTTATATTAATTCTACCTACAACAAATTCCAATTTTATTTCCAAGAAGCCATTTTCTTGTGGGATTTATTGATAATTTTTTCCCATAACTCTCAAAATATGTCATCATTGAAAAGAGGTATACTTAGGTAGGCACTTGGAAGGGCTTCACTTCCCATTCATGAGAAAATAAATTATGTATCTCTCATCAAGTTTGATTCTATATAATTTAGATATTCTATTAATCTCTTGGTTAGAAGCAATCTTATAAGTAGAAAGCAAGGTTTTGATTTGCTTTCTTTCTTTTATAACTATATTGATGGTTAAATTTGTATTATCTTAAAAATTGGGAGTGAGAAATTAGATGCATATTTTAATAATTTGAACACACAAGATTTTTCATGTTGATTGAAGATGTTTGAATCCCCTACCCACAAAACCACAAGTCATAGGATCAAACAACAAACAAAGACACCTTCCACACAAGTGATCTCGAAACAACATATGCAATATTCCTCAACAAGAAAAAGCTATAGAATGAACCTTAGGAATCTTCAAGGAAAACAAAATTCTTCAAAGGTTGAGAGTTCGAGAGTAAATCTTCAGAGAAAATCTTAGAGCAAATAATACAATGAGGGTTGAATGCTATATAGGAGCAACCCTAATAATTGCTCACTTCAGTTAACATAAAAGCACTTAGTTAATTGAATAAAGAACTCCTAAGTTTAGCTTAAGTGTATGAAAATAAATTAGACTAATAATCAATTAAATATTAATTAATTATTAGCTAATGCATGATAGCTCTAACACATTGAAGATGCTTGAATCCCCTACCCATGGCTTCAACCACAATGATGAATAAGAACAAGAGATGGGATATTCCTTCCTAAGAACTCTAAAATTTTAATAAAGCCTCTTGATCTCCAATTGACTAAAATTGAGAAAGAGGGATACATATAAAATGAGCCTAATGGTTGTCTAATGTTTAATAAAATCAGACCTTTCCAACACTTTATCTAAAAACTCTAAAAAAAATTGATTCCTTTTTTAATCCAAGTTGTTAATAATATATTATCTTTTCATTATGCTTGAGAGAGTGGAATAACTTGTGGACAATAGAGTTACCATCCTGGAGGTTTATTCCTTTTATAATTTCTACTCACAAGTTGAAGGAATAGATTTTGAGGAGACATTTGCTCTGGTGGAAAGAATGGAAGCTATCAAGATGTTTTTGGCTTTTGCAGCAAACAATGATTTCAAAGTTTATCAAATGGATGTGAAGTCTACTTTCTTGAATGGAGAATCAAAAGAAGAGCTATACATAGAACAAATAGATGGATTTCAATTATTAGACAAAATAGATATGGTCTATGGATTGAAGAGGTGTTGTATGGATTGAAGCAAGCTCCTAGAGCTTGGTATGCAAGGTTGGATAGGTACTTGATACAACAAGGATTCAATAAAGGTACCAAAGATAGCAATATTTACTTTAAAGTTGAAAAAGATCAAATCTTGATTGTGGTCATATATGTTGATGACATAATCTTTGGAGGCAATGAAGCTGTGTGTAAGAAGTTTGCTAAAGAAATGCAGAAAGAGTTTGAAATTTCTATGTTTGGGGAGATGAATTTCTTCCTTGGACTAGAAATAAAATAGATAAAGGTATTTTATTTTCACAATCAAAGTATGTCATGAAAATGTTGAGGAAGTTTGAAATGGAAGATTCTAAACCAATATGTACCCCTATGGTTACTGGTTGCAAGTTGATCAAGAATGATGAATCTCCTAAGGCTAATCAGAGCAAGTATAAATAAATGATTAGAGGACTACTATATCTAATTGCTACTAGATTGGATATCATGCATGCAGTTTGTATTGTGGCTAAATTTCAAGAAGATCCTAGAGAGTCATGTGTTGCAACAGTGAAGAGGATATTCAAATACTTGAAGGGCACTTCAGATTATCACCTATGGTATCCAAAGGATACTGATCTTACTCTGAGTGCTTACATAGATGTAGATTGGACAGCTTGTGTGGATGATATAAAAAGTACAAGTGGTGGTACATTCTTTCTTGGATGTAGATTGGTGTCATAGATAAGCAATAAACAAGATTCAATATATTTATCTACTACAAAGGCAAAATACATCACAACAACATCTTGTTGCACACAAGTGTTGTGGATGGGGAAAACATTGAAGGATATCAGGGTGGTATATGATGAACCAATTTCTATCTTCTATGATAATACAAGTGTTATCCATATTTCAAAGAACTCAATTGATAATGCATTTAAGTACAAAACATATCTCAATTTGGTATCACTTTTTGACAGAGAAGGTTGTAGAGAATAAAGTAAAGCTCAAATATGTGCCTACAAAGAATCAAGTTGTTGATATATTCACCAAGGCTCTTCCCAAGGACACTTTTGAGTATCTTTAGGAGAAGTTAGGGGTTATTACCCCTCCTTTGTACTAGATGCATAAGGAGATGCCTTGGTCCAATGGATTCCAATATTCATTCATTGGTCTAGACTAATGATTAGTGGCTACCTCTTAGGGGGAGTAGGTAGTGACATTATTGGTTGTTGCATTTAGGGAGAGTGAGTATTGTCATCGTGTAGTGGTTGTTGATTAGTGCAGTATGGTGTGTGCTCCTAAGGGGGAGTGTACCAAACAATGAAGAAAATATAGTTGCAAAGCAGTTGTGAGAATATTGGTTGATGTCAAAGGAGAAACATAAGTAATGCAGAAGAGCAAGTTATGTGAGAGAAAAGAGAAAAGGAAATAGGTATGGACAGAGCTATTATTGTTAATGGGTTTTCACATCATGTGTTGCCATCAATGACAAAGGGGGAGATTATTGCAAGTATAAGTAGTTGGTGTTGCCATTGATGTTAACAAGATTGGGTTGTCCTTGATAAGAAAAAGATTGTTGCAAGAGTATTTGTAGTCATTGGTGTTGTCTATGTTGTTGCATTAATGATGCTTTGATTAGTTGCATTAATGATGTTTTGATTAGCTGCATTATGTTGTCATTAGTAAGCTACTGGTGTCAACCTCTAGTGTTGCTTTGATAAGCTTTTGTCTATGGATGTATGGTTGAGTTGCTAGGTTGTAGTTGGTTCTAACTTCTAGAAGTATTGAAGATGATGAGATGTACATCTCTAGTGCTTGGTTTCCAAGTGCTTTTGAGAAAATTTAATAAAAAGAGGAAATTGTGAGTTGCAGTGTTGTTTTGGGTTACAAAGTAGTGTTTCGGTGTTGCTTTGCATTTCTTCTAGGTTGAAGATCCGCTTGTGCATTTCAGATATGTTGATCTTGGAGGTATTATATTCAGGATTTGGTGTGTTGGATCATTGTGCAGAGGAATTTGTGTTCACCAGTGTGTGAACTGTGTATTACAAAGGTGTTTTTGCTTTGTGTTTCTTCGTAGTTTGGTTTTAGGTCTTGCAAATCTAAAGGAGTTATTATAGTGTTGATATCTTTCTTCAATTGAAGTTGTTCAAGGTTTGGTGCTTCAAAAGTTGATTTCTTGAGACAATGTATGGTAGAGTTGTTTAAATGTACTGGGTGTGTACATTATTAAGGTGAAAGTTGTTGCGAAGGAGTTTGTTGGATTTCAGGGTGTTTGTGGAATATATTCTAGATTGTGTTCAAGTGTTATGTGGTGTTTGCAATTCATCTTTGGATTTGAGGAAGCGTGTGCTTAAGTGTCAATGGTGTTAACATAGGGTCGACCGACCTTGGGTTTACATTACTTGAAATTTTTTTGGAAGCATGGCATGACATGTATGAATGGATTTAGGTCCTAGATAAGGTGTGTTGTGGTCCGCCTTCATCATTTCCATTGCAAGAATGTCTTGATGCTGACCTAATTTAAATTTGCATGGTTAAGATGCATATCTAACCTTGGAGAATAATTTCAGGGTTGAAGATGATATAAATAAGAGTTGATTTATTGAGGGATGATAAGATAGACAAGATAAATGAGTATGATGTGAATTGCAGAGTTGTGAGGTGCAAATTTGAAAAGTGTAGTGTGAGATTTCATGTGTTAGACTACTAAATGCAGTGAGTAGAAGGTGCCTATATTCTTCAGTCAGAATGCAAAGGTGTTGGTGATGCTATGGTGGATCTTTCTGTTGCTTTAAGATACATTTATCATTGTAACACTCTTCTTTATCTTCTTTTATATTCTAGCAGTGAGTCTTTCTTTCTCTTGGCAGTGAGCCCTATTGTATTCAATGTTGATATTATTTCATTTGGTAGTTTCGTAAAATTAAGAGTGTTTTCAATCCGTTCAAATCAGTATAAAAGGGAAATTAAGAGTATTTTCAATTTGTTCAAATCAGTATAAAAGATTTCCAAGTAATCAACATTGTTCATAACACTTTCCAAATGAGCTTAATAAAAGATAATTTAAATTGCGTTTCATGTATAATAATAATATCAATGTAATGTATCAAGATTATACAAAGCACAAGTATTTCAATGACTTTTATCATATACATAAACTCAACCATACTTGGAAGAAATCAACAATTCCAATAGAAACATCTTTTCTATGCTAAGTCATAAAACTTTAATTCCTCAAATCAATGTTACATTAGATACTTTCAAATCATACTTCTATTTCAAAGTTTCAACAAAGAATGTCAAATACATATACATTTACAATGGGGCTTCGCAAGCCAATCCTGAATAATACACAAGTACATCAATAGCAAATACAACTCAGAACCACCAACCCCCGTGACACCATCGGTCTGCTTGCGAGCTGGGGCCAAGAGTGTGATTCAGGAACCTTTTCCACCCAACCACGAAGTCCATGACTTCCCCGGGTTCCTTCCTAACTCGAAGGAATCCCCGGCCTTGCATAAAGGAGCCTAGCAACCCGAAACAGTAAAACAGGAGGGAACTCTCGATGCGTGCCTGATGCCTATATGCATTTCTAACATGAGAAATAAACACATTTCTTGCAACAGGAGGTGGTAGAGACTCAAATACATATATGTTTCTAGGCTTTTAAAACAAACCCATCTATTTCAATGGTACAAGTGCTTGGCCAAGCATAAATAATACAAGTAAATGGTAGTTTAGAAAAGGTAATACTACCATCTCTGTTGGTCCACCTTCGGCACCCTGTCCCAGAAGTTACCACAAGTAAAGTATGAATAAATACCAAAGCAGAAAGTTGTGCATTTTCTTACATGTTTCATACATTCAATTAATTCTAAAAGAATTTCAACTGTGAATTTCAGAACATCCTTTGAAAGAAAAATTGTAAATTCAGTAGTAAGATTTCGTTTACTCTTTTGTAAGTAATCCTCTTCTGATTTTGGATAAAGGCTCTGTTTTTAAAGAAGAACATGTATGTCATAATACTTTTCAGTGTACTTTTAGAAAGAAAGATTTAATTAATTTGTTTGAATGAAACAGTGTTTTCTGATTTCAGTATGTACTTCTATTCTTTCCAAGTTCAGGCTAACTGATAGTGTAATTCCCAATTTTAATACAGGTTTCAGAGTATTAATAATATACTGAAACAGTGCAATTTATTCGCATCGTAGGTTTGAAAGATAATCTTTGCATTTCAAATTTTATGTTGTATTCCTTTACTCGTGATTGTACTTCATATGGGTATATGACAGTAATCAAGATTTTCAATATATTATCATAGATATTTCGTTTGTTCTTGGTGTTTGTTACCGAGATATTTGTGTATATCTACGTAGTTCATATCACTGGAAATGGTTTTCCTGCTTTCAACTTGCCTTTTGCATATATATATGCATGGATATTTATATATATATATATACATATATATATATATATGTATGTATATACAGCTAAGTGTATATGTATACATATATATATATATGTATGTGTGTGTAAAAAATTCATATATGTACCGAGTGTAAATTTTGAAGAAAGAAACATCGGTTTTTATAATCGTCAAAAGTTCTTGGTTGCAGCACACGTAATATAACATTTTGCTGTGGTTTCCTTTACCCAATTGAGCAACATGGCTCAGGAGGTTTTGGCCTCCCATGGGAGGGGCGGGTCAGGCCAAGGCCTCCACAGTCGCGGGCTCAGGAGGGCGCGGCTCCCAATGCTACGCCTTCCCATGGGGAATGTCACAAGCAAATCCTTCCTATTCCTATGGATAATAATTTCAAACTCAAAATAAGAAGACATTTCGTCCAGTATATCTGCATTCGAATTAATCTCAAAGGCATTTTGAATTTATTTCAGATGACAGAGTTTTTATGCAGTCATTATATGCATATATATATATGTATATATGCACGGGAATTCAGATTCCTGTGCATATATATATGTATATATATATGTTTATGTATATTTCCAGTTATAATTGAGAGCAGTTTAATAAATTGCAGCTTTTATTTCAACAGAATTTAACCCTAATCTGGAAGAAAGATTGGGTATTCTATACTGCAACAATGAGAAGTAAACTATTGCCCAGATTTAGAAATAAAATTGGAAGAGATTTCTCAGTTATCTGTAATCATTCCATTTCTTCAATTTCCTTACTGCAAATTTTAAACTAAAATGAAGGCAAAGCATGAAAAGAACCTGGCAATTTTCTCCAGTGTAGATGCCCAGTAATACCTTCTTGTCGCCTCTTTCCAGAGCTCTCGGATATGTCTGAATGAATGTTCTCTTTTCTCTCTTAAAGCTTTATTCCTCTTTTCGAGGATCATGCAGAGTATTTCTAGATGACAGATAAATTTCTCATGCAAATTCCAAAGATTGCCACATGCCAACAACATTGTTGGTTTTAAGGAAAAATTTCCAGAGCCCAAAGTTCTCTCGGGTTGTTCATTCCTCTTTATTTTGGAAAAATAACCATATGCAAACAGAAATATCTCCCCTTTATACAAACCAATTATTTCATTATATGCAAACATAATATTTTTACTTTATTATTTGTTTTGTTTTATTTTTTTCCTATATATTATATTTCTTTTAAAATCAGATTTTTCCTTTTTATTGCACAAAAATAAATGGGATAAATTAAAATAGAATAAACCATATTCTCTTCACAATTTTTATGGTTAATTAAACTATATTTTAATTTTATATGTTAATCAATTTTAAACAATTACATTGAAAATGACATGACCAATGCAAATACATGATTTTAAGTGGTGTGTGCGTAATCAGAGCTTCTCCTCTTTATCCTGGCCGGAAGCTAACTCTTCTTTTCCTCAATCACACTTTTGTAGTGCCTCCATTTATGCTATCTTTGTAATGCATTTCAAATCATGTGAGGTCAGTATTGACTGGAGTGCATTTGATTTATTCTGTTGATAAATGTTTTTATCAAATTACTATTTAATTAGGATTAAAGTTAAAGGTATAGTGGTTAATTAAAAAAGTGAAAATAAATAATTAAAACAAAATTAGTTTTATAAATATTAAGTAAAGAATTATTAATAAATAAATAAATTAATTGTTCTTTTAATGATATTTGATAATAATTAACAATATATGTTGGATTCAAAAGTACTATCCCAATGACGAAGGGTAAATATTATTGCCAATAGATTTTATCAGATTGGCATGATTTGAATTGGTTTAATTTATTCGGTTTGTATTTGGAGATATTAAATAAAATAAAAAAAATTAAACAAAATTAAATGCAATATTATGTCAAATCTAATTATAGACTCTTCGTAACTGAATCGGGTTGGAAGATAGAGCATTTGGTAGTTTAAGAAAACGGTAGAATGGAAACAGAGGGGGAAGTTAAAAAAATAAATAAATCAATCAACTACCCTGATCAAGTAAGGAGGGGAGGCGTGAAAGAAGGGGGTTCGTAGATGAATATTTCCAGGAAAATATCATTTATTCTGAATCTCCTAATTTGTTTTCTCTATTCTTCTGCTATTATGGGGATTTTCACATTTTCCTGAGTTACTCATTTGAGGAATTAGGAATTCTCTGTATCGCTATCAAGGAGTTTCACAAACCTTATTATAGTTTTGCTATGTTATTTGAATCTCTATCCATCTTGTTTATGAGTTCAAGTTTCTCAAAATTGGTAAGCCCCCTCCATAATCATTTATTTCTTCTCAACTCGGGCTTGCTCCATCCTTCTGCCTCATTTCCATTATTGCTAGCGTCTATTTTAGATTTCATTCTTGAAGAATTTTTGTGGATACTGTACGCGTTGGAGTCTGGGAAATAATGCGTATCTCAATCTTTTGGGAGATGGCGGAATCAAGTTCCAGGAACTGCATCTCGTTGGGTGACAACTTGCAAACAAATTCACTAAAGGAATTAGTTCTGAAGTCTTCAATTCGGATAATTAACTCAGGCACGTATGAGTCCTAAGCATTATCTTGTTGCATAGCTTTTTTCTCTTTTAAAAAAATGAAATGAAATTTATATGCATATGATTTGTTATAATGGAATTCCGAACCTGTAGATATGGAGATATTTTTAATTTCTGGTGGGATTTAATTTTGTTGAGTTCTATGTAAAGCCTAGCCTTCAGCATTCCTTGGCTGAGAGTTTTATCAGTTTAATTTCTTTGTGGCTCAACTCTGTATCCTCTCTACCAAGTCTATGAACTTTTTCCCTCTTCTCTCAAATTGTCTTTGACAACCTGGCATGACCCGACTTCATTATTCCTCTTCATATTATCTTAAACTTATGAATCTTACTTGGAAACAGTTTGCACCTGTATTATTGCATTTCAAAGGTTATATCAATTGAGAAAACTTGTTTGGTGAACAGAATAAGAGTTCTTCCTTATTGTTAAATATATATATATATATATATATATATATAATAGCTTATGATTCCTTGAGAGAAATGTTTGGTTGAACTGATTGATTTTATTCTCCTCATCTCTGTAAACTGAAAGACTATGATCTTATTCCACTTTAATATCGATAAGCCCTCTAGGTATATATATATATATCTTATGGCAGATTTAACCTTGAAATCAAGGAAAGATTATCAGTTCCAATGTTGTAATTTAGGGACCTTTTGAGTTAAGTTATACATCAAATGGTAACTGAATTGAATAGGAAGTTTTTTGAATTGAATAATCTCGCTTGGTTCATTGCCTATCCATTGCGCTTGTTGCACTTGAAAATATTAATTCTCCTCCTCGTAAGCCAATGATTGCACCCTCACCTTCTCCTTCCTCATAATCGTGGATAACATCTTGGATTTGACAGATAATGCTAAAGGATGGCTTATATTTCCAAATTCCAATATTCACTCTCTAATATACTTGGCGTACCACACACAAGTATACAAGATTTAGAATTGAGGCGCAGACAAATTAAATAGCCTCCTGAACCATTGCTCCTCTTGGCCAAATGATGTTTTAGACTTACAAGTTGCAGTAAATTAAATAACCTTTCATTCAATAAGTTCAGTCGATTCAATCTCAAGGAGCGAGCATTGCAACTGAGGCCAGTATCCTGTCAGTTTGGGTAAACTTGTACACCAAGCCTTCCTTAGTTCTCTGCCGCATCTAGCTGCCCAATGATGTTCGGTTTCTTTACTTTTCTTACGTTGAATTCCAATCTGGTATGCGTTCTTGGATTTTAAATGAGATCTCTGATCAACCACCTTCTTTAATTACGTGCTCATTATTTCATTAAATTATTTGTTATATCCTAGCTTGTTCTATTTTCTTTGAAGCTTCATAATTACTTAATAGTAAGAATTAATATGTGCATTTATTTTAGAAGTTGCCATAAAAGACTGAATCTGCTACCTAGAATGAAATAAATAGATTTTCATTTCTTCGGAGAATACTAATGCATTAATATTGGAAAAGAACAATCAATTTGAAGTATAGACTCTCAAGCTAATTTCAGTAGGAAAGACGATAATGCATTAATGGATACCAAATGGTGATGACACTAGTAATCGGTTAATGAAATGTCCGCTTTAGTAATCGGTTAATGTATGGGAAAGAAAAATTGAATAAAAATTATGATGTCTTGTTAACAAAAGAACACTAGGGTTATATAAGTTTTTACTTCGCTGTTCACATAAGGAAATAGGCAAGAATGGATTAGTAGGTAGTATTAATCAAATGTGAATATAAATAAAAGTTAGGTTATGTTCCTTGAAATATTTTATATAACTACATCATAAGTGCATAAATTTAATGTAAGCTGATTGTTTTGAGAGTACCTTTAAAAAGATACTTGAATGGTAATTAAAGGAGAAATTTTTATGTGTAAATATACATTTGGATAGCTTTAGGCTCCTTTCAATTAAATGTGTTTATTTTGAATAAGATAAATAGAATGTTTCTTTTGTTATTATTAGTGTTTAAATTTATTCGTGAATGTTTGTAGTATATTAGGAGTCTACACTTGGTAGTTGTCATATTAGAATAGTAGTCTTGAAAAAATTATTTGTGGTTGGGACATAAGTTGCATTTTGTTAGTTATTTAATCTTGTGGTCACGATAAATTGATTAATCAAGGGAGTAATGTGTAGAAGGGAAATAGTATATTGATCCTTTGGGAGTTTGGTTTATGGTTGTATTTGGCAGTCTTATAATTGGTGGTTGTAATAACTCTTTCATTGAGGAATTGTGTATGCTAGAATTAATCGTTACCTTTAAGTCATGGTTAAGTATTGATGTAAACTTTATTTGTCTTCATTCTGGTAGTTTATAAACTTGCATAAACGTTGGAATAAATTGTTCTTGAATTGAGACTTCTTTTCTAATTAAATTCTCTTGGATTGTTGATTAGGGGATAACTTTATGATGATCCGAGTTTCTAATAAATGTTGTCTTATATGGATACTTATTTAGAACCTTGAGATTGTAATTGTTTTGAGTAGGTTGGTTTCTTTTAATTGAGAATGTGATTAGATAGTTGTTATCATTATCATGTTGTTAGTCATATGAATGTAATTTTTGTGCCACTGCAAGGGGTTCTTGTGTGGAGAAAATTGAGGTCTCTTGTGGAATATCTAGTTGGTGGCTTTTGGATGTTGAGCGATTTTGTTGATGTGTGGATTGCATTTTTATTGTGGTGGGGGTTGACGAAGCCTTCTTTGTGTGGTTTTATGGATTCTTTCGATGTGACTTTTCGTGAGTTGATTTTGTGTTGGGAATGTTCTATCAATTAATGTATGTTGCTATTCGTTGGGAACCAGTATGTGTTCTTTTGCTCTTTACCTAAGTGGAAAATTGGTTAATGTTAACTTTGTCATGATTAATGGTTCTACTTGATGATTCAAATTGAAAAGTTCTTGAGTTATGGGTATTCTGAGAGGAGAAAATAGAGGTTTCCCTTGGATGTCCGATTTATTTCGTATTGAAGTTGTTGATGTTGTTTAAGGGAGTTGTTGATCTTATTTTGATGTATTCTCTCATCATAATTGAATTGAAAATAGTTCTTCAAGGTTTTGCTTTTATTGTTGTCAGATTTTCATGGGGAAACCCTAGTGTAACTTTTTGAGAGTCTTCCAGAGGCTTGTTTTTATGGTTGGTCCATGTTTTCTCTCTATGTGCCTTTGTACTGGCAAGTATTTTGGTATCATTATTTTGAAAGGGTTATACGAGACTTTGTGAGACTCTGATGTTGTACTTGTTAGCGAGATGGGTAATGCCTCGCATCCTTCTCTATTGTGATATAATGTTCTTGTTATGTTGTACAACCCTTGGATTTTGTTTTTTTGTGTTTTGAGTGACTAGAGAGAGAGTGGCTCTAAGTGGGTGGTCGACGCACAAAGGGGCGCCAGGATAGCCCTTGTTAGAGTGAAATTAAAAAGTGATAATTTAAATAATAATTAGTGGCAGAATCACATTAAAAAGATAATTCATGCCTCATCCGCCATTTAGTGCTATCATAGGCTAAAGGGGATTGAGAAGGCTGTGGTTGGCAAGATCGTTACCTTGTCTTCATGAAAGGTTAACGATTCTGCATGAGCAACCCTATGGAGCGGCTCCTTGAGATAGGTAGTCTGGATAACCATAGATGGAGGCGGCTCCTAGCGCTCGGATTGTCTGGATAATTCGTCAGTAGACGGAGGCGGCACCTTGCGATAGGTAGTCTGGAGAATCCATGTTAAGCCATGTGATGACACTCTCCTCTAACACTCCTTATTATGTTGCTTCTTTGGAAATCCTCTGGAAGTGGTCTTTTGTCTTGAATTGATGAAACATAGTTTTTTGAAAAGATTTATGATTTTACCCTATTTTATCTATGGTGTATTCTGTGGTCTTGTATAAATTTTGATGATGTTTGGGTTTTGACCTTGTACTCTTATGGTACTGTTATATGATGTTATTGGAATTGTATTATGTTTTTGGAAGTGTTTCATGATCATCCTTTGGTTATTTGTTTACTAGTTATTGCTTTGATTCATGTGATGAGATTTATGATTCTTGGATGTGGTTGGATTGTGTCATTGTAATTCCTGAGTGTTATGATACTTTTGTATGACGTTGAGTCTAGTGGTTCCCTGTAGGATGTTCTTGGTTGGGGTCTCCTTCTTGTTAGCTCCTAGCATGGGGGGTGGGTCTTCGGACTCACGTGGTCGGGTGGAACGTGCTAAGCACCCCATTGGGTCCCCAGTCAAGGATCGAGAGGTGCAGATTGGTGTTGTTGCAGCGACTCCAGAGTTGTATTTGTCTTGGAGCCAGTTATGATACTTGTATTCATCTATTCATTTGTATCATGCTATCTGGTGATGGTTTCACTCATATTTGGGACACTTTTGTATCATTGTACTTCTTAAACATTGTACTGTAATGAAATGTTCAACTTGGTGTGGATATTGGCTATGACAGTTGTTATTCAATGTGTTAGAATGATCATGCATATGATGTATTTGCGTATTCAGATGGTTTCTTATCATTGATCATCATGTATGTGTTATATTTGTTAATGTTTACTTTATATCTTTAGATTTTATTCTTTATGGTTGTTGTATGGATCTAAGTCACGTAATGACTCCTCGTGTACCCCAAGGGATGTGTGTTAAGGAATCTATTTAAATGAAATTCATGTTATGACTTAATATGTATTACATGTATGTTATGTTTACTTAAAAAAAAAATTGTGCGGTAATTATCGTGTGATTGTCCTTTGGGGTTCGTATGGCGATGCTACACTCTGGCCACCATCACCTTGGCCTTCAATCACCGCACTCAAAATGCAATTTCAAAGGCAAAACCAAAGTGTATTAGTAACCAATATAGAAATATAAATTTCAAATAATAATTAATCAACATTCCTATTTTATATAAAATGCACTCATAATTCTGAAAGAAAACAATTATTTTTCTACATTCCCATACATCAAAGCATTGTAGTATATTATATTGCTCTAACACGTATCATAATTCGTATATTAAATCCCATAAAGTCATGGTCAAACATTATCAAAATAAGTCATGGTCAAAATAGCATCAAAGTAAGTCATGGTCAAAATAACATCAAAGTATGAGACGCGGATAATATTGTGGGCTAAACCTCATCGTGGGTTGAATTATGCATGTATAAAGTGAATTGAGTCTTGTAACTTAAGTATTTATTGTTATAACTATGACAATTTTGTTCTCTTATACATATTTATTATGTAGTAGAGGGCTAGGAAATAGTATTAGAGAGTTATAATTAATTTTGGGATCCCTTGTAAGCTCTTTAAAAGTTTACCAATTGAAGATCAATTTCAATAGTCATGTGGAGTACTTAAGTGAGTTGTTTGTTCATAATTTCTAGAGTTTTTATCTACAAGGAGTTTCTCCAAGGTATCTTAGTTCTCCTTTCTTGGCATTTATCTCTCCATTTTTTCATTTCTTGCTATTATTTTATGTTGTTGCAACTATTTCAATGATTTGTTTGCTCTCAAATTTTAACTCTTTTTTTTTTGTAAGTTGATTAGTCTAATGATTATCCTTAGTAATTTATGGATCATATACACTTTTCCTTTGTAAGGAGATATGTCAGAAATTCCAATGACTAGATGTGTATTCACTAAGAAATATCTTATTATTGGTGAAGTTTACAAGAATCATATTAAAACATTATAAACAAATTATAAGATTAAACTTCATTATTTAATATTTGAAAAGAAATAAAAGAGTCTTTTTTAAACTAAACAATCAATATAATGACTAATCTAGATAAAAGAGTTGAGTCTTGAAGTGCAAGTTATGTGTTCAATTTACCTCAAGTTCAAAAAAATGAAAAACAATAAAATATTCATTTTGAAAATATATAGTTAATTAATTAATTTAAATAATTAACACATAATTAACTAGATAAAACTTTAAAATTAGAAACAATATTGATTTGACAAAGAAAAGTAGGGATACTTGACTCTAGATGCAACAAGTGGATGATCTATTATCGTGTGAACTTTGTCATCCAATTCTAACTTTCATTATCGAATATACAATTATTAGGTTTCAAGATTAGAAAATGACCTTTGGTCTCTTTTGGTTCAATCTTGTACCTATAGTCTTGATCACTTTTCCATAGTTGGAACTTTCTATATGGCCTTGATTGTTGAATTTCTAATCTCAAAGATCTTTTTCACCCTTGATATTTGAAAATGTTGAGTTTAGAAGCATTGTTAGAGCTTGCTAAGTTATGGTGTGGAAGTGTGTTAACTTCTTACTCGCATATTGGTGAAACCCCATTAATTGATTTAATGATTTTGTATAAAGTTTGAAGACATGCTAATTAACGTGCATAATATTTGTGTATATAATGAAGAATAATGCAATACTATGATGAATGGTTAAAACTTAGTACAATGAGGTGCTATGAATGTTAGAGTGACCTAGTCTAAGAATTAATGTTTTGACATTTATTAATGAATGAGCTAATGTAATTGAGATGACTAATGCAAAAAAATGAGTAGTGATTGTTGAGTGATCCTTTTGATAGATAGATGTAAAGGGTTTATTCTAATGATTGAATGTTACATGTCCTAGGCACACATTTAAACCTTTTAGTATGGGTGACATTAAATAATGATGAGTCAGAATGAATCGACTTAAGACCACAATTAATTTTGAAATTATAGTTCAAAACTGCACCTTTAAAATTAATAAATATATTGAATCAATCAAAATCATATATGAAACAATACACTTAAAATATTAAGTACTCAATAATTAAAAAAACAAAACAAAATAAGTAGGAAAAATGAATGGAAATAATTGAATGCCTATCTAAGTGCTAATAATGTGCTATGAGATTAAATAAGATCATTTAAAATGAAATGCAACAACAAACCAAAAGTGACTTCGAACAGGCTAACAGTTAATTATCATCTTTATAAAATTTAAAGTGTGCTCACTGCCGTTACTGCTGACTCAGATTGTCCTTTCTGCACTTATCATTACTAACGAAAAGTTAATTACATATAGCATCTTTCAGATAAAAAACAAAAAGATATAAAACATCTGTTAAGAGATAACCCCCTCGTTCATAAGCAAGTACGCTACAATATTCTTACTATTTACTGTCAAATCTTGGCCGACAGACATCGTCTGCAAACTGGTCTACATCAACATAAATTGTTTTTGAGGCCTACTCTCCCGCTGCACTACTTTTTTTAAAACCCTTGTAAAAAGCAGCGCATTGATTGCAACGAGAGATTTGAGGAAAATGTGTTTATTCTCTTCTGTCCAAGTTTAGAAAAAACAAGTCTATTTTGTCCATTATACGTTTGCAGTTCGAATCCCTTCGGCTCTGTTTTTGTTACGGAAAAAAAATGCAGAGATTCTTAGCCAGCCGAGCATGGAGAGGGCAAGCCGAGCGTATATTGAATACATATCACGGAGGAAATGTATTCAATAAGAGGTATCATCTGCATCTTTTCTTGATTGCTTTGTTGGTTTGTTTGTTGTTTTTCATGTTCTTTGCTTTACTGAAATTGTTGTTGGAAAAATTAGATGTTTTCTACACTATTTTGAAATAAAGAAGAATCGAAATGGTGTTGCGCCATGCAATCTATTGATCTTTTACTTAATTTATATATTAAAGCAGAATGTTATGAGAATGATTCGTGACCAGACAAGAGAGATATGTATTCGTTTTTCGCGATTGTAGTTATCTAATAAAAATATCATGGTATCCACTTTATTGATTTAATATTAGGTGCTTTAGAAATAATTCTTTTGTATCATATTGTACCCTCTGTTTTTTCATAAGATATGTTTTATGGACACGATTTCTTTCTTTGCAAGATAATATGCTTTGTATAATCTTGTAGCAGACGTGACAAATAGGGATTTAGTTTATAAGGTTTAACATTTAAACAAATAGGGATTTAGTTTATAAGGTTTAATATTTAAACTAACTTCTTTTATCTCTTTTGTTCAAAATAAAATTGAAAAAATAAGGTATTTAGTTGTGAGGTTTTACATGTTAGCAGACTTCTTTTAACTTTATTCTTCACATTTTAAATTGAAAAAAAGCACATCATTTAATTAGTGAGCAGACATGATAAATCCGAGTTATTTATTTTCTTGGTTGTGGTATTGTGTTTCTGTGAGAGAATTTTAGCTTCGATAGTACATCAAAATCGCAGTCTAGATTAAATCTGCATTATAATGTATAAGAATACAGGGATTTCCTATTATACTTATAGCAGACATAAGAATATAGGGATTCAATGTGTAATATTCTATTTTGTCAAGGCATATATAAAAAAGTTTAGTATTTTAATTTGAATTAACTTCAAAAAAAGCATGTTATATGAAAACGAGCATTCATTGAAAATATGAAGTTTATATGTTTGAGGATTGTTGATTGTGTTCCTGTTAGAAATTTTTAGCTTCTGCACTCCATGAAAATTGCAAGAAACTGATTCCGAGTAAAATCCACATAATAATGAATTAAGAGTATAGGGATTTCCTATTGTACTTTGTAATCCATCACCAGGACAAATGATTAATGTTCTAATTGTGACAATAAATTAGATTATTCTGTTGTTTGATCACTTTGAACTTTGAATTGATTTCTTCAATTGGCTAGTCTTCTAACCTTGACAAAAAATCAGATTCAATGGGTTATTTCCTAATCAGTTTCTTCAATTGTAGAGCCCTCTCTCTTTTATAAGATATGTTTTAGTAAAACTAGTATGAGAGTATTTTTTTTGGATATGATATGTTTTATGAATTAAGGGTTTTGCTAGATAGCACGATATGTAATCTTGTTGCAAAGATAAGAAATAAGGCTTTGTTTTTAAGATTTCACTTTATCAAGAAGCATTCGATAGGATCCTCTTTGTGTTATTAAAAAAAAAAATTCAATGTGTTTTCATGGTAAAATTCCCTTTTTGTCTAACCGTGTGATTAGGTGCCACAGTCAAGGGATTCCTTGTCCGTTCAGATACATTATTTGTTTGGCTTTAAGGCTCAAAGGAACCTGCACTAGATTCAAGATTGAAAGCATTCAACCAAAAGCCACTGGCCTACTGAAACTGCATAATAATCAATGCAGTTGACAACTTTTCTTCCTATATACAAGATGTTTTGCAGACCAGAGAATTTCTTTACACTTAAAAGCACTAAGATATGATTTACTAAGCCAGATGATACAACATGAATCATACTTAGTAAACAACATTCAACTCAAATATAACAAATTGGAACCATTCATGTATAAGAAGTGCCGAATTCTTCTGTTAATGCCCATTTTTACAGGATATTCTTTTATTAAGACTATTTTTGAAGGCATCCTTTGTTTTTAGTTACCTGACTTTGAATCCTTCAATTGCCATCGTCAGTCTTAATATTAAGTTATTAACTTGTCCTTGTAGTATTGTAATTTTGTTGTTGCTTTTTCCACGGATTCTGCTTATTTCGAAATGTTACATAGTTGCAAGCAGTTTAAAGGACTTATTTGTGAAATGATAATGATCACCCTTTAGGTGTCATATGTTTGCTAAATTAAACTTTTAGGAGACATTTAGCTGTACTCTTAGGCTGATGACTTCACTAATGTTGGTTAGTGATACTGTTCCAATCATAAGTACATAACTCTTTGAGACAAGAAGAATTATTTGTGCTCAGTGTTATTCCTTGAACAGGGTTACCAAATCTGGTCAGATCTGGATTTTTAGACCAGCCGAATTTGGCCAATTTAGTTCAATCTTTTTAGTTCCTATAGAAATTTTATCAATTGCTTTTTGGAAAATTCTGGATTTCTGAAATTTTTTGACCTCCTGAATGAATAGGTTTTTTTAACATGGTAACCATGGCCTTGGGTCAGTATAGACATGTGCAACGATTTTACATTTGTTTTGTCTGGGTCAACTGTGCAAGTTCATGGCATGATATTTGCTTTTGTGCTGATCCAGCATATTGCCATGAAACATACATAAGATATTAAGAATTGAAATTTGATGCGTGTTACAGCTATGGGCTGCTATCTAAATCTCTTATATTTTAAATTGCAATGCATACATGGTGCAATACATGACTACACCATCAGAAATCAGATTGCAGACCCTCATATGATATTAACAATGTGTGACTCTTTTTCTCCTTAAATTTAATGGTGTAACAAAAGAAGCATTCTGTTGTTTGAACTTTGATGTGACTGATTCTGCTTTTACTTGCTGTTGTAAACCAAGAACTATGCTTTGAAATCTGCTTAACATTTGTATGTAATGTTTGCTTAAGTGGTTGAAATAAATCAGCTTTAAAGAATTGAGGAATCAAGCAAGTAACACCTAAGTTGCCGAATTGGGTATGGGTATGGGTATGTGGGTATAGTATGCCGGTACGACAAATTTATTTTGGTTGGGGGGAGGGGGGGAGATGGGGGGGGCGCTGGGTATGTCCATATATATATATATGTATATGTTTAGAATGCTATATACCATGCATATACTAAGCAAAACCATTGCAATTTCAATTTTTGAAATATAACTTACTGATTTAAATTAGTAATTCAATGTCAATAATCATTGTTCAATCTTAAAATAATACAATTAGTAATCACTGAACAGCATCATATGGGCCATCATCCAAACCAAAATCATCATCGACATTATCATTAAATGATGCAAATAGATTACAAGAACCACACATGGAATCCCATTGCCACTCGGACTAAAAGTATGTTGGCTACTTGACTCTTTGAAAATTGAATATTGTGCAACAAAAAAAAGATCCAAGTCAGTTTGCTCTAGTTTTACATCCCACAACTTTGTTGCCCCTCTTTTTATTCATCATTTTAGTGAGTAAGAAGACGCAAGTTGGAATGCACGTAAACCAGCTCTTTTGTTTTACTTGATGCCAAACGGTTGTGCATCATTGAGTGGATGAAGGAGTATGTACTCCAATTCCACTCAACTAAAGAAGAACTAGCAATCTGTTGAAGCAAAAGGAGCTCTTACTAGATTTGTTAAATTAATAAATTGTAAATCAAACTTTAAATTGAAAATAACAAATTTTAAATGAAAAAATCAAATTTAGAGAGTGGATAAAAATTCATAAATTTGTGATAATATTCTCATTGCGAGAACTTAGAGGTGCGGCAATTTGTGGCCATTAAGGTACCACCAAGAGTGAGCATCCTTCCTATACTTGTCACGAAGAGCGAAAATGCTTTGACAAATGGAGGTTGCAAAATCAGCAAACTTACTTATACCTGTAACTTCCATATCAAGATTAGGGAGAAGTTTAGTAAGTGCTTTTCTAAACCCTTCGCTGACTTCTATATCATGGTATGGTGGACCCTTGTTGGAATTGCAAGGATCTCTTTGTTGTAATATTTGAGAGTCAACACAAAGGCAAGAAGATGGAGTTGGGTGGTCATTTTGTTCCATCACTCAACACAAATTGAGTGCATCTCTTTGAAGAAGATTTCTTCAAGATCTTGGTCTTTTGCATTTATGATGGATTTCATCTTCTCAATCATTAAGTCCATGCCATTGTAAACCTCTCCCAAGCATGGCTTATCTATGTTAGCAAAGCAAATCATACTCGTGATGGGTTCAATGAAACTAAGATATTCTATACAATCCCACCAAGTGTCATCTAGAATCATTTGTTTTACATTTACTGCTCTCTTAATGTTAGATTTCCTCCGTATGGACCATGGTTGGTTGATTGTAATGTCCCCTTTTTGGGATAACCCTAAATCTGCCCTAATTTACCAATTCCAAGTGATTACCTTGGTGTTGGGGATGTTTATAGAATGATTAGGTTCCTGCAAAACAAAGTTAAAGAATATTTCTAAGATAATATTAATTAGCATGCATGTAAGGAAATCAAAGAGAACGTGGTTAGGGATATAGCTACCTGTTGACCTGCAAAGAAGTTAGTAGACATTTATAAAATAAGACAACATCATTTTATAAGCATATTGAATCTTCTTTGGATTTTCCTAATTCATCTCTCCTTGAGTATGATAGTTTGATAGGGTGCCCAAGAAACCCTAGGCCCAAGAGTAGAATGCCCCTCTTGGCCCCATGTCGCCCTTGCCATCCATATGGGGTGGTGTGCCTAGTGTTCTACCGCTGTTCCCTTGTACCAGAACCATCATTGCTCAATCATATTGAGAGGTTGAGGGTGCAGCTACAGCAGGGTGTCCTGGATAGTCATCTCCTCTAAGCCCAAGAGCAGTACGCCCCCCTTGGCCCATGTGGCCCTTGCCATCCAGATGGGTGGTGTACTTAGCGGGTGACCTCACACGCTATTTCCCCTTTAGTAGGCCCTCAATCTCCCCTATCATGGCTAATTTGTTTACAGTCATTCATAATTTAAGCACACAGTTTCAGACTATTGAATGAATGACATAATATGAATATTATTCCATTGTATAAAAACACAAATTTTGTTCTGGACTATCAAATCAATGATATAAGATGAATATTATATTCTATTTCTTGCATACAACATAGACCTATATATTATATCCAGTAACAAATGATTACTCAGAACCATATAGATGCACTGCCTATTATTATTCTGTTTCTTGCATATTAATGACACAGATCTATTATTTATCTTCTGCGATAAATGATAATGCACAACCTACTATTATTATGACCATTAGACATTGGATTCTTTGCACACAATGAGATCAGATTTCAGAAAGTCTGCTTCTTTGCGGGGATAGGATGTGTCTCTTCATTAGAGGTGTCACTTTGATTGAATCGGTGCATACACAAGTCGGCCCTCCTTTATGAACCGACCCTTAATTAATTTATTAATTGCTAAATTTATTAGTCACTAGTTATAGGTTGACTGCTGTAGGGCATTTATATTTGTAAATTGCATATTTCGTCATTATTTAAGCCTCATCATGTCTAAAAGAATAATGGCAAAATTTGGTAATTTTATTTAAATAGCAATAATAATAATTAGAATTATATTTAAATAGCAATTGCCCATATTGGGATTTTAATTATTGTTTGTATTTTGATACATTTGGGGTATATTTTCAAGGGACATGACAGCCCTCCCCCCCTAAATTTGCTTGTCCCCAAGCAACTTTAAACTAGGGTGATCAAATATCTCAGGCCCCTCCCAAGTTGCATCCTCGGTGGGTAGTCCCTTCCACTTGATGAGGTACTCTTCAATAGTCTTGTTTCTCAATCTTTTTTCTTGCACATTGAGTATAGTTTCTGGTTCTAAGGTCAGTTTACCTTCATCGTCCAATGTTGGTAATTCTGGGCATGGAATGATGTGTTGCCCCAACACCTTTTTGAGACGGGATACATGAAACACGTTGTAGATTCTATTGCTGGTGGGAAGTTCCAATTCATAGGCCACCTCTCCAATTTTCTTCAATATTTTGTATGGTCCATAAAACTGGGGCTTAAGCTTCTCAAGTCCATTGATTTTGATAGATGACTGTTTGTATGGTTGTAGTCTCAAGAAGACCATGTCTCCTATCTCGAACGTTCGTTTAGTTCTTTTCCTATTAGCATATATCTTTTGCTGATTTTGGGCATGATGTAGGTTATCTTTAAGTGAATTCATGATATACACATTCTACTGTATGAAATCTTTGGATCTTGGTGCACGACTCTTTGTCTCTTTGTTTGGATCAAATCACCAAAGGATGTGGCCTCGTAGCCTTATAGTGCTCGAAAGGGACTCATCCCTATGGACATGTGGTGGGTGGTGTTGCAACAATATTCTCCCAAGTGTAACCATTTAATCTATCCACCCTGTTGCCCGATGACATAATTCCTCAAATACCCTTCCAACCACTTGTTGATGATTTCTGTTTGTTCGTCTGTTTGCGGGTGATAACTAGTACTTAGGGTTAATTTTGTCCTTGCTAGTTTGAACAAATCTTGCCAAAATATGCTAAGGAAGTGGCTATCACGATTGCTTACAATATTTCGTGGGAGGTCATGTAGTTTGAAAACCTCCTTAAAAAATATCTCGGCCACTTGGGGAGCTCTAAAGTCTGTGGATATAGCTATAAAATGTGCATACTTGGTGAGGCGATCTACTACCACATAAATGCAATCTTTGCCTTGTACTTTGGGAAGCCCTGTTATGAAATCCATGGAGATGCTTTCCCGCTTCTAGTTAGGGATGGGTAGTGGCTGAAGAATTATGTGGGAAAGGTGTATTCTTCTTTATTCCTTTGGCATACCATACACTCATTAGTGTGTTTCAATACATCTCCCTTGAGTCCTTTCCATGTGAACCTTTCCCTAATTTGCTTGTACGTTTTGAAGTACCCTTGGTGTCCAGCTAATGGATTGTCATGATAAGTTTTCAAAATCTCCTTCTTTAACCTTGACTCCGGAGTGATATAAATTCTATCCTTGTAAAGAATGGGGTCGTCCATGATTCGGTATTTCTCGTCTTGTACTTTTCCTTCCATTAGATCGCTTGAAAATTTGTCTTTAGCATACTTAGCGATTAGAGTTGTTCTCCACTTTGTGGAGATTGCCACCATTGAACCAAGGTGGGGTCTTTGTGATAGGGCATCTACTACTATATTGTTTTTACCCTTCATTTATTCAATGTCAAAATTGTATGCTTGTAGTTTACTCACCCATTTTTGTT
>VDFB02357475.1:0-22673 GCA_007258455.2 Sequoia sempervirens | reverse complement strand
AAAACCCTAATTTTCAAATTTTTTGAATTTTGTACGTGTGTTCCTGGACAGAAACCCACCAAGATTCTATGATTGGTTTGACCTAAAACAGACTTTACATGGCATTTTAACAAGATTTAGCTCAATTTATACAGAATGCTAAAAAATTTATTTTGGGTACAACACATTAATCAGTAGTGTAGGAGTAGGAGTATTTTCTGTGCACCCATGATCTCGTATGATAACCAAGGATTCATAATTAAGAGAGTTTTTAAATGAATCTATCTCATGTGGGATACGCTTGCACAATGGTATCAGCTATAAAGGGGTTTAGAGATAGCTAGTTTTATTTGGTTCAATGACAATCTTTGGGGCCAAGTTGACAGGTTGGTTTGGCTATCATTAAGTCATTATTGTTATGTGATTTCAATACTTGTAATGGTATACCCCTAGGAATACTCCCCCCCCTTGTTTACTCATCGAGTACTACTTGCTTTACAGAGTAAACTTGGTTACAAAATAACATTCAAAGCATAGAAATCAATTACATAACAGTTTGCACATGAAAATGTTTCATATTATTCATATGTTGCAGTATTACAAAGCATTCCTTTTGTGCTAGTCCTCGAATACAACACACTTGACATTATAAATAGTTAACCGGCGTCAGTTGAGGATACCAACTATCGACAACTACTCGAGTACCAACTAATCCGAGGACTAATTCCCCGAGTACTAACTAATCCTAAGGACTAAATCCCCAACAAAACATTATTCTTGTATTTTATTTATTTTATTTGCTAATTAACTACTTAAGCTGATTACATCATCACCCCCTCAGAAAAAGTCGTCTTCCCAAACGAGTAATACAAAAACTGGGAGACCAATACATAGAAATTCAGTGAGAGGAGGGTTAAGAGGACGTCCCTAGCGGTTGAGGGGCCAATGACGTAGCTGCCGGAGTGGTGAGTTTCCTCAACCTATATATTTCCTCCATTCGCTGTTGTAGATGTTGGGTAGCCTTCAGTTCCTTCTCCCGTGTGGTCTTCACTAGGTGTATAGCCTCCTTCAGATGTTTGTTGGTTCTTTCTAACTCTTGATCTTTGGCTGCCAATTGCCTTGCCATCTCCTCCAGTGCTTTAATTGTCCTGTCCTTGTCCACTAATGTTGCATCCCGAGCAATCACTTTCATCGTTTCCTCTTCCAAGAGGCGGACCTGCTCCTAAAGTTCCTTCTGGAAGAATTTTGCCTTTGCCTGGGCCTTGTGGGAGAGGGCGAGGGCCTCCTCTACTCTGCTAGTCAGTTTTTCATATTGCACCTCACTCTTCTTTCACGCAAAGAACAATGTCTTGTATGTTGTCTCCATTTCGAAGAGCTGAGCTACCAACTTATCATCCTTTCCATGAAAGGTTGGCCTTTTGGGGAACCAAGCTGCCATCATCTTTGGTGTCTGTGTGGTTGGCCAATCGCCTATGAATATGTGGTTGAACTCTCGTCCACTCTCCAAGTTCATGAATTGTATGATCCGCCGTGCTTCTTGTTCTATGATGGGAGAGTAACTTCGGTGCAATGTTTTTGCAATATCAGACACCTCCTTTATCACCAACGCAATAAGCTCCAAGCTGTGGATGTATCTCTCAATGGTTCCTATTTGATCCTCTCGATCTAGCTTAGGGATTATCACTGCGATCCCCTCCGACATGGTTGTGTTGGTGTCATTGGACTCTCCCTCTGATCCTGCAGCTGCTCGTGCAATTGGACATGGCGTAATGTGGGGCTCCTCATCTGATATAATATGCACCACTTGTTCCATCTCTCCCCCTTCAACCACTGGCTGCTCAATAACCAGTTGCTCTGCGTCTGGCAAGGCTGCCGTTTGCCGTTGGCTTAGTGCTCCCTGTTGTAGGCTAAGTGCTCCTATCTGGTGCCACTCCTCTGTCTGCCTCTATGTCCATTTGGCCAGGCGAGTGTATGGGGGAAATGTCCTCTTCTCAGATAGGAGTCCCCATCTGCAGCAACCATCCATCCACCTGAGGTAGCTCTCTTGGTGATGTGATGGCACTCGTCTCCTCGCTCGTACTACCCAGTGCTCTATTCTCAGCCTCTTCCTCGACCACCGTTTCTCCTCCGGTTGGCTCATCCAGTCCTGCTAGTGTTACACCCTCTTTGGTCAAATCTATATGTTTTGTGGTTGGTGCGCCGCTTCCTTCAGCCAACTCTTGCTGATCCCCTATTGCAACCTTGGTCACTTCCTCCCCTTCGGTCAATTGCTACTCGGCTGGCGCTATCGCCCGAGGGTTGACGTCTACTAAATAGACACCTACTGGTGAGGTGCTGGCGGTGGATGAGGAAAGCGCTAACTATTCACAATCTTCATTGTTTACTTGTTTCCTCTTCCTTCTTACTGTCTTCGGCTCCTCTGCTGTACCTCCAACGTCCAAAGTTGTCCACCTAAAAACCGTCAGCCAGGAAGGGTCATAATCACTTGCCGACTGTAATCTCCCTAACTTGCCCTTTGGCAGCTGGTTGTAGACGACATCCAAAAATAGAGCTATAAGGTGTTGGGTCATGTAGAATGCCTTGTGTTTGCATTCCAAAAATTCCCCAATTCTTTCTGACAAATATAGTGTCCAGTTGTAGACCCGATCCACACTCAACCCGAACATGTAGTCAACCATCTAGGTTGCTATGTCCGAAGCTTGGCTGGCTCCTGTCAACTTGCATTTGATGAGGGTCATAATGCACTTCTAGTCAGCATTCACAAGCATATGTTTTCTCAACCCCGAGCCCTTGCACTCCAAATTGTCTTCCTCTCCTTTGCTGTGATATCAGGCTTGCAAATTCGTTTGATGATTATTTCTTTTTGTTGTGCCGTCATTTTCGTGGTCGGTTTGGCAACCACCTGCCTATTGTGACCATTTCACACATCGCCCCATTGCAAATGGAGACCCCCTGTTTTCGCTTTTTGCCTCGGTGTTGCAACTGCTTATCACTTGTCTTTTTACAATGAGGTCATCATTTTGAGGGTTCCAAGTCAGTCTTTTTGCAAGTTACTCGAGCCGAATCAATAATCCATGCTTGAATCAGTGCGTAGACGTCATGGAAGCGCTCAGAAGGCCCAGGAAACAAAGATCGCCTGTGAATTCGGCCAATTCTGAGACTTCCTACTTTTTAGGAAATTTTGCTTTTTCGCTTTTTCATTTTTGGCATTTTTGGACGAAACAGGGTTCCCTATTTTTTAGGGTTTTGCTTTTTTCTATTTTTAGAGAGTTTCTATATTTGGAAAGGTCTTGAACTTCAAAAATCCACTAAGAAGTTCGAAAAACTCGATAGAACTCTCAGAAAATCAAAGAGAAAATTCATTGAAAAATCTGGAAAAGCAAGCAAAAAGCATGAAAAATCAGTAAAAAGCATGAGAAAGTCAGACTGAAAAGTATCAAATTCTAGAAAAATCAGTCCAAAATCAATCAGATCTGAGCAAAAATCACAGAAAAATCAACTCAAAAAGAATGGAATTCATAAGAAATCTGGGTTAAGTCTGAAGAATTCGCCATAAGGAGGATGGTCCTTGAAATGTGGGACGGAAAGAAGGAAGGAATGTCTGGAAGTCTTCAAAGTCCGCCCAGCACTAAGGAGAGGATGGCAAAGACTAAGGAAAGTCCGCCCAGCACTAAGGAGAGGATGGCAAAGACTAAGGAAAGTCCGCCCAACACTAAAGAAGGAATGTCCAAGACTATGAGGAAGTCCGCCAGCCATGAGAGAGAAGTGCCAAGACTATCCAAAGTCCGCCCTGACTTTGGCAAGGCATGCTCAAAGTCCGCCAGCCTTGAGGAAGCATGTCCAAAGACCCTTTGAAGTCCGCCTAGATTTGGCAAAGGTCATCTAAAGTCCGCCCTTGAAAAATGGGACTTGGCCAAACACTTCCAAAGTCCGCCCCACTTGTCCAAGATGCTAAGAAAGTCCGCCTTGACTTGGAAGAGGTTGGCAAGAGGTTAAAGAAGTCCGCCTTGACTTGGCAGATAGGTTGGAAAGTCCGCCTAGGCACATGGGAGATAAAAAATTGAAAATTTCACTAAGTGTTGGGTGCCTAGAGAAAAATTCGAAAATTTGCCTAAGTATAGAGGCCTAAAGGATGAAAAATTGAAATTTTTGGCTAAGTGTTATGACATTATCAAGAGGTGAAGTGCTAAAGTTTGAAAGGCAAGTGCTATAGAAAATTCGCTATGGCATGTGGAAAGTGGAAAAGGCTTTGGGAAATCCGCCTAGGCTATGGCAAAGGAAAAAATGAAGTGTGCCTAGCATGAAAATGGAAGAGAAATTAAATTGCCTAAGTATGGATGTCTGGAGAAAATGTTATAAAAATTGACAACTTTGGCTAGAGAAAAATGTGCAAGACAAGGAGAAAGGAAAGATTGCCCTTGGCCAGAAGGAATAAAAATTTGTCAAGCGTCAAGGAAATTTGCCTGATAAAGACATCCAGACAAGGATTTTGCCTAGAAAAATTCGTCCGAGCAAGAAGAAAAATTGACTTTGGCAGAAGAAAATGTGCCCGGTGCCATTCAAAGTCCGCCATGGCAGGGAAAAGATGAGGATCCGGCATAACATTTATTGGCAAGATGGCTAGAATTTTAACTTGGCTAGACGAAATTGGGAAAAAAATTGGAAAATAAACTTTTAGCCAAAGAAAAAAGGAGAGAAAATCAAAATAGCCATGGGTCCAAAACGAACGGGTTGGAATAAATTAAATATTTTAATATTTTAATAATTTATTTCCAATGCCTTGGACAAAATAATGGATGGAAAGGCAAGCTTCAAGTCCGCCCAAGGTGAAGATGTCCAGCATGAAGCGAAGTTTTCCCAAGGATGGATGTCCAAGACAGTCCAAAATCCGCCCTCAAGCATGATGGAAAATTTCTAAGGCATGAAGTGCCTAGAAGGGAGATGGATTGCAAACACATATGAAAGTCCGACCTTGCTCAATGGGTGGATGGCACAAGAAAGTCTGACTTTTCCGAAGCACAGCATGTCCAAACCTTTACAAAGTCCAACTTTGCTTGGAGAAGGTATGTCTAGACATCCATAAGATCTGCCAAGTACAATGGCAAACATGATGCAAAGTCCGACCTAGACCAAGAAAAGAAATGTCAAAGTGTTGAGAAAGTTCGCCCCAATTTAAGAGAAAAGATGGTAAGCACTAGAGAAAGTTCGACTTATCCCCAAAGATGTTTGTCCAAAGTGGCTTGAAGTCCGACTTAGGCCGAGAGAGAAAACGCCCAAGCTCATGTGAAGTCCGCCCAAGGAGAGGATGAGAAAATTGGCTAAAACTCAAAAAAATTGGCTAAGTGTTGATACCTTGGGGAGAAGAATTCACTAAGTGTTGGATAGAAAACATGAAGGATGAAGAGGAGTAAAGAGGAAATGAATAAAATCCTTGTCCAGAGATGGAATTTGTCCTACATAGCACAAGCCAAATTCAAAATTGAAGGCAAATCCACAGGCAAAGTTCATCCAAAACCTTGGCTAAATGTTGAATAGTTCGTGTGAAGGTGGTACAAAATGAACTTGAATAGCCAAAATTTGGCTAAGTATGGGAAATACTTCACAGAGAAAATTCCAATTTCCTCTATCATGGCGAAAGCACAGGGGCATTCTTCTCCAAATTCAAGACACTTGAACGGATATCCAAACATCTTGGAAGGATTTCATCTACAATCCCAGACCTGTTGAAGCAATCAGGGCAACTTCTTGAGGGATTTCATCTCCTGAAGAATTAAAAACAAACTTCCAATCAGAATCAGATGGTGACAAGAAGAGTGTTCCAAACAGATCTCCATACTTAGACAATTTCTCGGCACAAATTGGAGAATTCAAAGAGGAAATCCAAAGGAATAACATCAACCCAGTTCAAGCAGGAGGAAGTTCAAAGCAACCAACTTCAAGTCCAGACACCTGCTCCAAGGGGAGACTTCCAGACCTCAAAGATTCCAGTACAGGTAAGAAGAAGAAATCAAAGTCTCAAAAGGAATCCAAGATCAAAGCTAGGAAGGAACAAGCACAAGGGACATAGTCATCGGCAAGGAAAATATCCTAAGGCAAGTGCGTGGAAGAAAAACGAAGCAACCAAGGAAGACATCCAGCATGCTGAGGTGGCGCCTCGTCATCTTCCAACCAATCAAATTGTTCCAAATCAACATGCAACAACATTCTATATTATTGTTGATTTATATTTAGCAAAAGGGACAAGTGTCCTCAAATGAAATTTTCTCATTGGTCGAAAGTGACAAACCCTAATTAGGGTTTTATTTTGTAATCTCGGTCGTTGATTTGAAATCAATCTTGGCCATTGAATTGTAATTGGGGAGCCTATAAATTGAGCTCGCCCCCTCATTTGTAATGTGTGGAGACAGAGTATGAGATTGTTGCATTGAGACTATTTCGAATAATAAAAGCTCTTGAGCATGATTTGCCTTGAATAACTTTTGTTGTCAAATAGTAAGCGAGGTTGCATATCTTCTTCCGCCATAGATTAAAGTTAGAATTAGATTAAGTAGAATTTGCTTTGAAAGTTGGTTAAGTGAATGAGAGATTGATCGTATTGATTCAATGGTGAAGTATTGCTCATCCTTTCTTCGAATGGATGATTTGCATTCGATGCGTAAAGTTAGCCTGAGCTTATAATCGTGGAAGCTTAACTTCAGCCTCATTCAAGGTCTGAAAATCATTATCACACCCTCTAAAGATTGCACTCACTTTGCGTATGTTGTCGAGCAGGAGGCGAAACAAAGTGTGGTTTATCCCCTTCACCGGATCTTTATTGTCTCTTGAATTCTTAGGCATAGAATAGACCTCCTAAACCCTTATCCTTTTTGCTATTTTTTGAGATCCAAATTGAAGTCCTAAGTGAAGAGAAGCCTTTTAATGATAAATCCGCCTAAGTCCCAAACTTGTGAAAAGTTCTTTAACGTAAGTCCTGTTGACGTGGTTTTTGTGACCGCACCAAACAGCAGAACAAAATAGTTTGAAGGCTACTCCGTTCTCTCTTGATCAAAGTATTCCGTGTGCTAAGATTGCGAGATAGATCACATGTTCAACTCCAAGGTTCCGAAATACTTGGAACACCCCCGCCATTTGATGTAATAGTCGCAGTTCCACGAGGACCTACACAACTGTTCAAAGCTTCCAGCCAACAAACGCATAGACGATCCGGATTGTATAGCGGATGATCGGTAATGAGTTCGTTCTAAAGCACCGGAAATGTGCGGAAAGTAATAAGTGTAGGGGTCGGCGAACGAGTATTCTATTCTAGCCGTAGATATGGAGCCTAATTTTGCGACTTAACCGGGACTTCACCTAGCCTCTACATCGATGTACCAAGTAACTGCACCCTTCTAAAAGGGATAGCAAGATATTCAGTTGGGATATAATTTAGCATATACACCATCAAAACGACGCGATATAAGTATACAAATCATAATCGGTTAAACTCAAGATAATTTCCAGTCGACCACACAAGGCGAACTTATCATCAACAAGCTGCTAGTGGTATGGAATGAAAAGAAGCTACCTCAATAAAACGCCACACATCAAAGTAAACTACTTGTATGAAATGAAAATTAAGCTACTTGGATCCGAAAGGAAGAAGAGACCTTGCTAGCTATTCATGACAAAGACGAATTCCACCATCAATGAAAAGATCTATTATCATGAAAGTGTTACACAACAATCTCCACAAAAGTTTTCAAAGGGAAAACTTTCTTTCTTCTCCAAAATGTCTATTATGCTCTACTCCCTAGCCTGTAATGCTAATGCCCAATGTCTACTGTCTAATCTCTAGTATCTAATGAATTACAAATGAGGGGGACTCCCCCTTTTATAGATAGCCCGGTCCCAAAAGATGGCTAGGGTTACAATCAATAGAGCGAAGCTAAGATCAAAAGCACTCTAACCCTAAATCGCTGTAATGGGGAGGGTATATTAAATGAATCAAAGATTCTACTCACTCCTGTAAAATAGCATAGGCAATAAATGCCTACAATCAGCCTTTCTAGAAGATCCTCAGTCCAGCAAAGGCGCTCCCATTCTCCTCTCTAGCCGCAACTCAACAAATCTGCTGGGTACAAACCAACCTCCGAACTGAAACAGGAATGTAAATCTAGCCAAACTCTAACATCAAAGATCAATGTCTATGCCTTAGCAAAGATTTTCACTAAGCAACTATGAATCTCCGCTCAATCAAGGCGGAGAAAGTAGAAGTGTTCTCAAAATCATCTTGTACGAAGGTCCTCACCTCAGAAAAGAAAGGCACCAGCCTACCCCTCAAATTATCAACATTCACCTCATCCGGATTCAACCGCCCAACAAATATGGCCTCAAAAGTATTCTCGAACTCCATCTATGATATTGGCCATAGCCTTACGTACCCTGGCTGAATCCGCCTGTGCTGCGTCGAAGAAACCATGTCCCGTGATCGCTGAAGAATACCATCTAGAGAAATCATACCTGTCATTCTCCTGAATGACGCCTCCATCAATCAGCAATCGCAACGGAACATGCCTCAATGCCTCAAGACGCTGAATTACCTTGCTCTGATAAACAGAAGCATCTCCCCAAGCATGATCAACTGCCTCCATCCGTGCCAAAATACTAGAGGCCTGCTGAAAAGCAAAAGCAAGGTCCTCCATGAACTTCTCTATCTCAGCACAAACTCCTGTGACCCACTTGTCTGCTTCTTGTGCCATTTTTCCTAACTCCATCAAGCCACTGATTGATTCTCTAGGTATCTCTGCTGGAGGCTCTATCACTGGAATCTCCTGCCCTCGAGAACGAGACAACTGCTGGACATATCCAACCAAGGCCTTGTGTTCTCTTTTTAACTTCTTATACTTTCCTTCCTTCTTGAATAACCTATCTTTGAGGGCGAGGTAGGAGTTATCACAACACTCTACAATTTGCACACCAGTGGGGCGTCCTAGATCCAAAGTCGTGACCACGTAATTCTCAGGCACTGCTTCATTTCGGTCACAATCTACTTGAGGCACGACTACGTGAAGAGTGCGAGAGCCATCCTCTTCAATGGAGATCTTCGAAAACTTTTGTGCTCTCTTCTTCTGTGGAGGTGCACTGATCCTGTTCAAAAATTCTTCCATCTCAACTGCTGGATCAATCTCCTTGCTGGGGCTTCTTCTCATCCTATCCTTAAGCCAATCAGGCACATTGTACTGTATATCAAAGGGCTGCTGTTCTTGTGCCTCTACCTCTAACTCGCCAACTCTACATCATTCTCGGCGAGGTCTATCATCCTCAAGTGGGCCGAAAATTCTCAAACTATATCATCATCATCCATAGCCCTCTAATCTTCCTCGCTGAAACCGAGAGGGTCGTAAGAATTAGTCCCCTCATCATCTTGCTGATCAACCCTACTAGGTGCATTAACGCTCTGGCCAACCGACTCTCTTCGTGGAGGCTGATTATTTTCCTGTACTACTTGCACCTGATTCAACGCATTCCTCTGATCAGCAAACAAAGAAACCTCCTGTATACTTGGAGAACGTGTCTCCAATGGTGTGGGTGACTCAACTACAACTCGCGGAGGTTCCGGCTGAGTGGGCCCCTGCCGAACTGGTTCTTTCCTTCGAGACTCCGGACCTCGTGTGATCTGTTTCTTTCTGCCTGTGGTGGGTGTCCTGTGATCTCCCATCAAATTGTAAGTCAAAGCAATTGACCTACTCTTCAACCTGTTCACCTGCCTGTCAACCCATGCTCTGGTAAATGTCAAGACCGGAATAGAAAGTGTGTCCAAGTCAGCAACCTCTGGTTCTGACCAATTTGGGAGCAGAAGTGGAGTATCTCTCACTGCTGCATAATCTGGATGGACAACGTCCATATCCTCATTCACCTGGTCTGGAACTGGAACAACTTCACACTCCCTGATCAAAGTAATCGGCAACTGAGAGAACATCCTTTTCCTAACTTCAATCTCATCTGATGCATCAGCCCAATAATCCTAAATATTTGCTTTGTGCTTAAACTCCTCTGACAGTACCCATTTGATGTTATTATGTGGATCATAGTGCTGTCGGCTGGTGTGATAGGAAAAGTGATAAAATTGAAGCTCACTCTCAGCCTCTCTAGTTGCTTGTAACAAAGGACACACTTCATCCGAGTTGCCCATGACAATTGGGAATTCAATCCCTCCTTTTTCTTCTGAATCTTATCGTAGGCGAGCAATTGCCTAGATATCTCTAGCATTAAAATTCTATCTGTTGGGTACTTAGGCAGCCTATATGGGTACGATGAAAAACCTTGCAGCCTTATGTAAGAAAATTTCAGAAACTGAATAAACCAGCACCCATACCTTTCAATCAATTCCTGGGCCTCTCTCGAGATTTTGTGATGCATCTTCTCCTGAAGCAATCTCGTGATGTGCATGGTGAAGGCGTCATTGACACGCTTGTAATGAGTAGTGCTTGCCAAATGCAACTGTGGACAAACCTCATGTATTTTAAACTGGTGAGAGCCACAACCAACAGGCTCCTTGTAAGAGATCCCGCTGTACTTTGTCATACGAGCCAGCATGTAGATGATGTAAGAGCTCATATAAAATGTCTTCGTTCTTTTCAGGCTCAGGGGCTGCTCGTGCAAATTGTCGCTGATCATCACAGCCCAGTTGACATAATTTTTCCCTTCCAGCACGAGGTTGATGTAATAAAACATCCAAGGCTCAAAAATGAATGACTGTGGACAACCACCAACTCTGCTCAGCATCATAATGAGGTCACAATATTCCTGTTTCAAGTCATTTGTAATAATTTGTTTCGGCAGCTTCGTACGAGAAGGCTTAGGATTACTCATCCAATGAGTATTAATTGTCTCCATGCATTGCTCGAATGCAAAAGCATACATCCGCTCAGCTCGCTCTCTGGATTTGTAAACCATGTTCCTGTGCACCGGGATCCCGAAAGCTTCACCAATGGCCGAAGGAGTAAGATTGGCTAGCACTTGGCCATCTGGTGACATGATCGATCTGTGGTCCTTCTCATAATAATTGGCGCACTCCATCATCAACTCCGAACACTGAATGGCTGGTGGGAAACCAGTGGCTGCATATAATCCGCTTCAAACAATATTGTGCGAAGTGGTCAAAGGTCGATGACTTCCAATCCCCAACATTTTGTTTTTGAAGGCCTCTAGGTTGACGAAGCCCAAGTTGGTGTCAGTCAGCTTGCCCAACTTCAAAATGAACTTTGACTCTAGCATGAATGTTTTGCTCAGTTTCTTGATCACAGCTTGTCTGGATGCACCATTGTTATCTTTGCCAGTCGCCCTTGCCTCAGCCATCTCAACTTCTCCTTCACAAGATTTCGAACTTCAATCACTTAGCAAGCTTCAAATCAGCAAGCTCAACCTTCAGCAAATTTCAAACAGCAAATTGAACTTTTGAAAATTCGTATTCCACACTCAGCAAATCAGCAAGTGCGCCCTTCACTAACTCGTCTTACTTCAAGGCGTCCCCAGCTTCAGCAATATAATCTTCTTCAAATCAAACTTTACTCACTTGCACTGGCAACTCAAGGCGTCCTTCTTAACCTAAACAATTTCGAACTTCAGCAATAGCAAATTTCCAATGCCTTTCACTCAGCAACTCTCAAACTTGGCAAAATTTCAAACTTCTTAGGCTTCAGCAATACTCAGCAACAATCTTCAGAGCAAATTCGAATTCTTCAACTGTGAAAAACAAGTGAGTAACTTCTCAATTTTATAGCCAAAAATCGAATTCTAGAAGGAGCCAATTATAGCCAGTACATTTAATTTCCACTACTCCACTTCAAGAATTTGAATTTTCCCTCTTTGGTATTTTTGACACTTGTCTCTCGACGTCAGGAATCTTGTTCTTCTAGAAGTTCAACTTTGACTGGCATCTTTTAATTTACTTTCGAAAAAAATTTAATTTAAATTCATCCCTTTAATTCACCAGCCGGAGCTCTGTCACTTGAATTCGAATTTAACTCCTCAGCTCTGGAAAATTGACTTGTGAAGAACTAGATCAAAATCATCTAGGAAACTCATTTCGAATTCATCATTCGAATCATTTTCTTTTCAAAAGTCGTTTTATTCAAATTTGCCTCAGAAGATTTTAAAATTTTCCTTAGGAAAATTTCGCAATTTGAGCACTAATTAAATTCTTCACTGAAAAAGTGTTGGCGAAGTGCGGAAGACATGGAAATTCATCTATCATCACAAATGTTCAGTACCCAGAAGAAAATTTTCTCCAGAACGCGATGAATCCATGGGTACCCAACGAACAGGTTCATTTAATTTTTTAAATTTTGAACCTAAGAAAAATATTATTCCACCAGTTTAAATCCATCTGTGATCATCTCTGTGGACATTCTGTTGCTCTGACTTGAGAAATTTTATCAATCCATCCTGCATTATCATCCTGACTTCACCACTGAAAAATTTGCTCGTGCTTTAGGAAAATTCAACATCTTGAGCTCTAGGCGTATTTTCTAAGGAAGAAAATATTTTGCCTTAGAAAATTTTAAATCATCTTGGAAATTTTGCCTTAGAAAAACTTTATTTAATCTTGCTCATCCGTGCTTGTGAGAAAAATCATCAGCCTTACTTAGAAAATCTTCATGAGGGCGCTTAGCACATTTTATCCTCTAACACCTTCAATGCCTTAGGAAAAATTTATCACTTTGAAAATTTCAACGCCTAGCAACTTGTTTTATTTATCACCTCACATTTTATTTCATACTTGGAAAATATTTTACTTGAAGTTCCAACGCCTTAGGAGAAATTCCCATAACATCATCTTGTACTTCACTTTACCACCCTTGGCGCATAACACTTGGAGGAAAATCAAAAACCACGCCTTAGCATTTTATTTTCACCACTTCACACGCCTTGGAAAAATTCTCTAACACCTTATAACCCTCACCACCTTGGGCGCATTTTGCATAGGCAAGAGGATGACTCTTCAACTTCTCGTTTTTGTCCTTACTTGACCTCATTTGGGCGCATCTAGGGGGGTGAGGAGGATAAACTTCTTTGACTCCTTTGACTTATCTCCTTCTTGGGCGCATTTTGGCATATGTGGTGGATGAAACATGTTACCACGTCCTTTGTGACCTTTCACCTCCCTTGTTTTCGTCTTCACATGCATGCTTTTGGGCGCATTTTGCCTATGTAGGAGGATGAAAATCTTTGACCTCTTTGACTTCTTCTAAACTTGGCGCATTTCACCCCTTGAGAAGGATGGGCGCATTTGGAGGGGTGAGGAGGACGAACGCAACACTTAGAAAATTTTCTAACTCTCATGCTTCAAGGTGGGCGCATTTCAGCATGGCTACAGGATGAAAATTGTTGACTTTCCTTGACTTTTGCATTTTGGGCGCATTTTGGCCTTGATGAAGGATGAAACTTCATACTTAGAATATTTTCATGCTTTCTCCAGTTTCCCTTGGGCGCATTTGAGCTAGGCAGGAGGATGAGAGATGTTGACTTTCTTTGACTTCATTGCTGGATGGGTGCATTTTGGACTAGGAGGAGGACGAGCTTCTATACTTAGAAATTTTTTGTCACCTCTTAATCAACTTGGGCGCATTTTGCCATGGCTGCAGGATGGAGTTCCAAACTTAGAATTTTTTTCTCGTTTTCGCCAGCTTTCATGCCCTACTATTTATAGTAAGCCCTCTGATTTTTGCATCTCTGAAGCTTAGAATGATTTGAAATTTCAAACACTGCATCCTCATGACCTGGTTACTCTGTTGACACTGCTATTTTTAGTCGGCCTGCTATTTTTAGCCCATTTTTGAAGGTGATTTACTATAAATAGTAACTGCTTGCTTCTGATAGCTCCCCTGCTCCGATTAACTTGAAATTTGAATGAGGCGCTCCTCACCACGTGACCTGTCTGTCGACATCAACGCATGCACCTGACTTGCTATTTTTAGCCTATTTCCAAAATGACTTACTATAAATAGCAAGTGCTCCGTTTGACTTAAAATTTCACCAGCAGATAGCCTGAAGAATGCTGATCGCAGTGGTTTACACCGGTTTTCGAAAATTCTAACTTTTTGCCCCTCTTTTCAGGTCCTGAAGTTTGAAACCCTAATTTGCATTGCATGCGTATCAAATGATCTTTGTTTGTCTTCATTTCTGCTGCATTGCGATCAACTTATGATTCTGATCTGCTGGGAGGCGGCTGCCGGGACACATCTGCTAAAAATAGTAAGTTCCTTACTGAGTGATTATCTCCATTTGCATGTCATACCATCGCGAAGCTCTCGAAAAACCCACCAGGAATCATCTGACATGCAAAAGAAACCCTGACATGCAAACCCTAAAATTAGCCTCGGAAGACTGAACTCTGAAAGCTGTCGTCTTGTTTTGCATGTTATACTGTCGCGAAGGTCTTGAAAAACCCAGAAGGAATATCCAGACATGCAAAGAAAATTTCTTCGTCTAAGCCCTGAAATTTGTCCCGGAAGCTGAACTGCTAAAAATAGGAAGTTGTCTGTTTTAGCTCAAATTTTGCATGCAAGCAGCCTGATGTGCTCTGAATGCAGTGTGACTGTCGGAATCTTAAAAATGCTGATAGATTGCCTGCAATTGCACACTTATTAAAAATAGTAAGTACTCGGAATTTGATGAAAATTTGCTGAGAGCCTGCTGGGAGCATGCTAACATCAGTGTTGAGCTCTGTTTTCAATTTACTCACTTCGTTCACCCTTGGACCGACCAGGAAAGATGAAACCCTAATTTTCAGACTTGGTCAATTTTACGCTTAAGCTCAAAGACGGGCACAATCCTCGAAAGGCAGACATCAGAAAAGAGACAGAGACAGAGAGAGAGAGAGAGAGAGAGAGAGAGACCCAAGCCAAAAGACGAGAATGGAGCAAAAATTAGGGGGTCCCCATTTTGAATGGGGCGATGTGTGAAAAGGTCACAACAAGTCCCCTTGTTTATTACCAGAAAATCACAACGGCCATTAAGCTTATCCACACATCGAGACCCAACAAAAGAAACCTTGGAATCGCCATATGATCTTCTCGCAATCTTAGCATACGCGGTGGTTTTTCAAGAGAGGATAGAGTGTCTTTGGACATTTTATTTTGTGTGTTCGGTGGATGATAAAACGTACACCAACACTGCCCAGACGCAAGTATGCCAAAAACTCTTTTGAAGTCGGATGAGTAGAAAGATATAGTAACTGGAAACCCTTCGTACTCAATAGTGCTCCTATGGCTATGCTCATTGTAGTTTGGTACAATATCCTTCAGATAATCTTCAAAATCCCTAGCATTAAAGAAAGGGCACTGCGCTACCTTATCGACTTGTGCCGCCGCTAGTGCTTGCTTGATGGGATAGACTAGTGCAGTCTCCTGCCACCATGTTTTGCACTCCATGCCTATGAGACTCACCCAAGTCAACGAATCTGCAGTCACGTTGTTAGCCTTTACTTTATCTGTCTTGCCACCAACCACCTTGGCTCTGATTATTATTTTCTTTCCTTTGGCACTCGTGTTGGCATCTATTTTTGTCCACCTATGAAACCGACAATGCTTGAGTGTGACCTTTCTAAATATTTTAAAACTCCAATCAAGTTTTGGTACGGTAGTTATCTTCTGCTGGGCTGATTTTAATATAACTATATTTGATTGCTGGGCCCAGTCGATGTTTGGTATGACCCTCTTTGTTTGCCTCTGGGGTCTTTCCTTATTCAAGTCGATGGATGGTATGGTACTTCAAGTTTCATATTGATGATACTTTATACTTGGTACGACCTGGGTGTTAAGAGACTTGACAGATGGTACAACCTCCTCTTGCTTGTTCCCACTGATAATTGGTACGACACTTTTTGTTCTGGTGCATACGGTTTGCCTTTGCTTATTCCATACTACCTTTTTTTGCTGTTTGGAGTCGATGGCTAGTATGACCTCCTGTTTTGCACATACGACTTTCTCTTGAGTTCGTATGGCCTGCTCTCCTTACCTTGTGCGATTTTTTGTTCTTGCTTGGCCTTCTTTACCCTTCGTGCGACCTTATGAATCTCTCCCTGCAGACTTCTTAATATTCTTTGGGTGCTAAATAATGATGTGTTCTTTGGCATATGTTGGGCGTCCACTCTAAGTCGTACGCCCTTTGTCCACTTCAATATTTTAATGGGATAAAAAAGCGGATCCGGATCCCCGGATCCTGATGCCGACTTTATGATTTATGCCTCGACGTCGACGCTGAAAAGTTCTCGACGACGGAAAAGCGGTTTATTTCGATCCGAGTGATCGACCGGATCCTGACGATTGATGGTTCGACGTTTCTCTTTCGCAATAGGTCCCCATGTATTGTACATCAAACCATTTATCGAGTAAAGGGGCAGGACTAGTACCTTTAAAGCTGCCATCGATGTACCTCCCTCTGTATTGCTAGTACCATGTTACATCCTCTCCTTCCACCGTCGGTGGGCCGGTTGGGTTTGGTATCACTCTCTAGAGTCCATCCTTCGTTGCAATCTTCCTCACCCTCGGCACCTTCCTTCTGTTCATTCTCATGTGCTTCAACAAGTCTTCTGTGTATCCATCGATGTGAGATACGAACATGTCCTCGGTCATTATGACTATCTTCAAACAAGGGGCCATCTTCTTGGCGTAAGCTTCCCATTGTTCATCGTCCCACTCTTCATCTTCTTCATTAGTGTCCTTAGGTTGGTGCTCGCTTCGTTCTTTGGACGCTTGTTCTTCTTTTTCCTTTTGAGCCTCCTTGTCCAACTCTCTAGCCAAGTATCCCTTCTTTATACCTTCATACGGGGTCACGTACTTATAGTGTCCACCCACTCTTCGCCAGAGTGCAGGTGTTCCAAACACCGCATTCGTCAGGTGCTTGTGTACCTGAGGCATTGCAATCCCTTCTACTTCTTTGCCAATCTTTCTTTGATAATCTGGTCTTTGCCTGATTTCGCCTAGACTCCCTCTGCTGCGTACCCAAGGCCTCCCAAGCCCTAGTCTTGTTCTTCCATGGCCTTTTCATTCTGCACCGACCGGTCTTCTTTGGTTGCATATTCCAACATGTTTATTTGCATAGGTTCCCTCCTTTATAAATTTTCAACTTTGACCCATTTACCAGATCTTTCAACACCCTGTCGTCTGGTCTTGCTAACTTGATTGCTCCGTTGTCTTCAATTTCGTGGATCCGAAATGGTCCCAGCTACCTAATTTTAAACTTACTCGGCCTGAGTTTGTTATGACCGTTATATTTGAGCACTAACTGCCCCGGCTGGAAGTTTTCCCGTCAGAGATGTTTGTCGTGCCAAAACTTCCACCGGTTCTAATGTACTTCCATCGCCCATTGAGTAAGCACTCGCCATTCATCCAATTTGTTTAGTTAGAACAACCTTTCCTTCAGACTTATTGTATCGCCCAATCTATTTTCCACTGCAATTCTCAAACTCGGCACTAAGTACTCCGCCAATACGACAGCTTCCTACCCATACATCAATTGGAAGGGTGTGTGGCCAGTCATTACCTTGTATGTTGTACGATACGCCCATAACATGGCCGGTAATCGTTCCTCCCAATCAGCCTCCTTGATGCCACAAGACTTGTGAATAACTGATATGAGTATTTTGTTCATTGACTTTGCCTGATCGTTTGCCATTGGATAGTACGGGCTGGAGAGGTTGTGAAGGATCTTGAACTCCGTTGTCATCAGCTATATGACATGATTCATGAAGTGACCTCCCCGATCACTTGTAATCTGAATAGGTATCCTGTATTGTGTGACAATTTGCTTGTACATGAATCTGGCGGTACTGACTGTAGTGTTGTCCGGTAGTGCTCGGGTGTCTGCTCACTTTGTTAAGTACTATGTGGCAACGACAATGTATTGGCAGCGTTGCAGTTGGTTGACCTTCAATGGCCCAATGAAGTCAAGCCCCCACCGTTCAAAAAGCTCTTGAGGCTATGACGGGTAGAGCGACATGAAATCTCTCTTCAATGGTTTGCCAACCCTCTGGCAGGTGTCGCATCCTACCACCCACTCCCGTGCATCCATGTGTACCATCAGCCGCCAGAGGCCTGACGATAAAACTTTTCTCACTGTGGCATTCAAACCCATGTGTCCTGCTAATCCTTCGTGTGCCTCCTTTAGTACTCCTGGGATTTCTTCTTCCATAACACATCGTCGGAGCACTTGGTCCGGTCCCATCTTGTACAAGAGTCCTTTAATGAGATGGAATGTCTTGCTTTTCAACACCAATTTCCGCCGTTCAGCCGGTGGCATATCCCTCAGGAAAGATGACGTTGATAAGTATTGTCCAATTTTCTCGTACCACGGGGGCACTGTTGCTATTTGGAACAAATGAGCATCAAGGAAGTCTTCGTTCACTCCATCGGGTGGTTCGTTGAACCGTACTCTAGATAGTTGGTCCTCAATCACGTGACTCTTCCCCGACCGCACAATGATAGTGAATGTGAACTCTTGCAAAAGTTGTAGCCATTGGCCTACCCTCCCTTGAATGATTGGTTTATTTACTAGATTCATTAGTGCCTGATGGTCCATATAGAATGTAAAGGGGGTCGCTAGTAAGTAGTGTCTAAACTTTTGTACATCGTACACCATCCCTAGGGCTTCTCTTTCTGTCGTATTGTAGTTTTTCTCCACACGGGATAGTAGTCGGCTGGCGAAGTACACCGGATGGTCTAGTCCTTGAATGCCCACCTGTGTGAGTGTTGCTCCGATGGCAAAGTTCGAAGCATCCACGTGCACATGAAATTCTTTATCCTAGTCCGGGTATGCCAAGATCGGCAAACTGATCAATTGTGTCTTCAATTTCTAAAATGCTGCTTCTTGTGCCTCCATCCATTCAAACGGTTGCCCCTTCCGTGTGAGTATGTCTTACAGGTACGAGATCTAGGCAAAATTCTTGATAAACTTTCTGTAATATCCCACATGGCCAAGAAATGACTTTTCTCCGGTAACATTTTGAGGGGTCTCCATCTGTACGATCACTTGGATTTTGTCTAGGTCGGTCTTTAGTCTTGCCTTGCAAATGATGTGTCCGAGCAGTTTTCCTTGAGGTACCATGAACCGACACTTTTTGGGGTTAAGTGCCAATCGAGCCACCCTACATCATTCCATGCATTCTTGTAAAGCCCGTAGGTGTGTTCGTTCGTTGCTGAAGATAGACCAGTCGTCAAGGAATGCTCTGAAGTTCCCCACAAACATTTTATCAAATATGTGTAGTATTATCCATTGGAACGTTGCCGAAGCATTGCACAGACCGAATGACATCCGGTTGTACGCGTACACTCTATCTTCCAGCATGAAGGTCGTCTTCAGTTTGTCCTCAACGATGTTGATTTGGTTATACCCTAAGAACCCGTCAAGGAATGAGTACATCTCGTGACCAGCTACCTCCTCCAGTATTGAGTCTGTGAATGGGATCAGAAAGGGATCCTTTATTGTGACAGCATTAAGACTATGAAAGTCCACACATATTCTAATTTGCTCCGACTCCTTCAAGGATATCACTATTGGTGACACCTAGTCACTCACTTCGACTTTGAATATAATTCCGGCCTTCAACATTTTCTCAATCTCCTGTTGCACCTTCGCGGCGTAATTCTTATTCATTTGGTATGACCTCTTTCGTACAGGCTGTGCTCCGGGTAAGAGTGGGATTCGGTGTACGCACAACTTCAAAGGTACGCCCTTCAAATCTTTGTAGGTCAATGCGAAGGCATTCTTGTACTCCATGAAGATCTTAAACACGGCTGCCTTCAGTACGGGGTTCCAATCATCACCCACTAGGATCGTATAGGGGTTGTCTTCTTCCCCAAGATTAACCTTCTTTATATTTGGCTCCTTGTACTTGATCATTTTATCATCATTGAAGTGGTGTGCTGGTGTGTCATCTACTCTGGCCACTCCTTCCTTACACTCTCCGTACTCCAGAGGGAACGATTGGCTGGTTGATGCTTCGTCTTCCTCTGTCCCTTCCTCTTTAACTTGCAGCATATTGCAACCTTGCTGAAAGATTTCGTAATCCTCCATTTGCTAGTGGAATAGTCCACTCAAGGAATTCGTCTCATCTTCCGAGCACTCCTGGAGGTCTAGAATTCCTTTGTCATTCAACTCTATGGTTCCTCCTTCCATTTCGCCTCCTTTTTCCTATTCAGAGTCTGATGCTAGTTCTTCACTCACTGTTTGACTTCTCAAGTCAATCACATACTTCCTTCTGTTGATGTCTATTGATAGTGTGTTTCTTTTCCAGTTGTGATTCGCCCTGGCTGCCACTAACCATCCTCGCCCGAGCAACGCATCGTACACCTTCCTTTGTAATGGAATGACCATGAAGTTCAATAGGAAGGGTTGTGTTCCCATCACAACCTTTTGTGCCATCAGCGTTCCCATCGGTTTAATGCCGTGCTGATCGATGCCAACGAGTTGGAATGTCGGTGGCCAGAGTGTTGGCTTGTCATGTCCCCGAAATTGGAACTCTTTAAAATACAAATAAAAAAAAATAATAACAAAACACATATTAAGAATGTAAAAGAAATATTAGCAATTCAATATTATTTATCATAAGATAATTATAATTGTCAAAACTAAAAATATATAAATATAAAAAATAAAGAATATAAATATTAACAAAATAAAAATTAACAATTTGATATTAATTATTACACTATAATAATTAAAGTAGAATAAAATTAAATAAGACCAGAATTCTAATAATTGTCATAAAAATAAGTATAGATCATTATTTTATATTGCTGTGGATCCTATACATTCTCATAAAGGTAAACACAAATTAGTATTGTATGATCATTATTATTTAACATTAACATAGTTGTTTGAAGCATCGCTTCATACACAACAAAAAGTTAAATACCAAAGATTCCTAAAGGAAGTGACGATTCACTCACGTGACTTCTCATCAAGCAAAAGGTTCGATACTTAAAGTGAACCACTTGGAGAAAAAGATAAGGATGGGGGCTGAGGAATAAAGAAGCATATATTCTGAAGAAATAAATCGTGGCTGGAGGAATAAGAATAGGAATATATTCTGAGGAATAAAACCTATCATACATGATCCTTGGCTGACTAAGGGTCTCCTACACGATCAGTGGGAAAAAGAACAAATGCTGGGACAGAGACATCCCCTTGCGTCATCGTGGAAAAGAGAGAAAGGAGTGTCTGCAGGCTGGTCAGGACAGAAAGGTAAGTCATTTCTGCCATAAAGTAAATAATCACAATTTATGTTGAAGATTATTCGATAGTAAATAAAGGATAATAGATGAGTGAATCAAGAATGTAATAATGGCTAGAGTTTAACATATATGTTTAATATATATATATGATTAATACAAATATATAAAATATAATATGTTTTATGTAAATGTAATTTATATGTTGATAAATATATTTTGGTAAATGAATAAGTATATATATATATCATAGGTGGTGGACACATACAATATATACATATAATATACATATATAATATATATTATTTATGATCATCCAATAATGATGCTTACAGCAATTATTGAGCCTTATAAATAATGACTCCATTTATTCAGTATGATGTTAAATGGTATAATAGAATTCCATCTATGGGATCTCGAAAGATATCTAACATCTAATGTACTCATGAAATATATTATAGAGGAATCATTCAGAGTGAGTAATAGGGAGGAGATGAATAATCCTTCAACAAGAAACAAATAGTTTTATCATCTTCGGTCTAATTAGATGTTATTACTGAAAGTTATTAATCTCTAACGTTTCTAATTTCTCTTTGAGAAACACTTTGAGTTCAAGATTCAGGTTAAAGTGCTTCCACTAGAAAGGGGTCATTACATGGCTTCCCGAGACTCTTCCATGTCTCTTCAGGTAGTACATTCACTCCTGATCCTTCGTCGATGATGGTATTTGTTAAAATGTTTCCTCCGATCTCCATTTGAACCACTGTTGGCATCTTCCCAATGTTTGCTGTTAGTAGTGCGGGATCAATGGTTTGTTCCCCGTACGGTGGTGGTTCTGGTACCAATTCTTGTCTTTGGTCCTTCGATCCTAATTGCTTGCCATTGCTGATGACGTTTGTCATTGCCAGTCCCAACTGCGGCAAAGTTTGTAGAAGGTCAGTTACTTTTATCGATACGGTGGTCTACAGTACTTGCCGTACGATGTTGTTTTCCACCTTCGACCGCCGAGAGGTTCCTGGCTTTTCCAGATATACTTTGTTTTCCTTCCTCATCGCCAGTTCCACTTTGGGTTTTGCTTCCTTCATCCTTTGTTTCTCCGTATGCGGATCTGGGTAGGTTGCCTTCACTTGTTCTCTGGTGATCGTCAGTACCTCTTGTTCTTCTACTTCCAACATATGGATACCCTTCTGCTTGGCGCATTCATTATCTTCATGGTCGCCTGGTCCACACCACTTACACAATCTTCCTCCCGAACCTTGACTGATTTGGCAGTCCCTGGCGAAGTGGCCCCATTCATTGCACTTCCTGCATTGGATCATGGGTCGTCCTTTTGCATCGTATTGTATCTTGCTTTGTGGGGTACTATTGTTGCTCCTTCGATTATTTCGGTACCCTCCAGGGGACGCGTTGGAATTGTTCTGGGACTTTGATGGTGTGTTCGGTGGTGTTGACAGTTCTCCTTGCACGAAAAGTACTTGTGCA
>VDFB02357474.1:0-15282 GCA_007258455.2 Sequoia sempervirens | reverse complement strand
ATTTATTTAATTTAAATGGATAGCCTTAGGAGATTGAATTTAATGAATTTGATTTACCTGATGAATGGATGAATGTGAATTTGATTTATTTGATGATTGAATGAATATGAATTAATTAAGTGCACGATGCTAATTTCACGTGTCTACACTTTCCATATTCTTTGTTTCTTGCATATTTGTTCATTGTTATCATGGATTTTTTGTTTAGTAAGTTCTTTACATCCTTGAAACCCTTAGTTGACATGTTCAATTGTACCTTTGGTTGTGATCCTAATGACCTTGAGCTTCCTCATGCTCCTTTAACTCCTCATGATTGTCCTCCTCGTGATGTAGACATCATAGGAGAAGATGATGCTAGCATGAATGAGTTCTTTAATGAATTTTTTGAGAACCTTGAAGCCAAAAAAATAATTTATCCATCCATTACGTCTCAAGACCTTCCTACGGTATCTCCACCTGACATGTTTGGATTATGACATCCTGAAATCAATAAAGGACCTAAGGTCCCTCCTACAAATGGACCTAGTTCTTCTTCACAAGAAATTCCACCTTTATCCTATGCTAATAAATTCCCAAATAACTCTATCAACCTTGAAGAGACCTATGATAAGGGTTATACTTGAATTGGAGATTTTTGGCACCTTAGGTGTCTCTAATACTTTTAATGTTTTTCACCCAAAAAGGAGAGATGAAGAGGCCAAAAACCTATCAATTTCATTCAAATATGAAATTTGGAGTGATGTAATGCCTAAATTATCTTAAATAAATGCACTTTATTGATTAAAGCTATTCTAAATGAATGCAAAACTATAATTTATGCAATGTTTGAAAACACATTGTGATATGAAAACAACATGAAAACTAAAGAAATTATGTAGAATAGAGCTAACAGGAATGAATCTGAGTGCCCCTGGACTAAGAATGATGTTATTGAGATGTCTGGAAGGAAAATTAAAATTACTAAAAATTCACTGTGTGACTCATTCGTGAAGGGTGGCAAATCAGTCCATGTATAGGTGAAAACTGTGAGAAACAAGTTTATGTTTGTCAGGATCCAGAATATGACAAAATCCTTATTTTTTATCTCAGGTGGGACTCATTCACCAAGGGTGGTGAATCAATCCACTCCTGGATTTCTAGAAATATAGTCAATAACTCTGCAACACCAGATTTGGTAAAGTCTGAATGTCTGGTTGCCAAAGTCAAATTCTATAGAAAATAGACATAAATCACTAAAAAATGATGAAAAGATGATGAAATGACTTGAAGAGCCTAGTTGACTTGATTCCACTTTTCAACACCTTTTAGACCTATTAAATCTGTAAAACAACACATGCAAAAAGGGGAAAAATGTTGGAGGGTTAGCAAATAGGGGTTTGCCTTGGTCAAACCCCACTTTGGTACTCAAACCCTATAAAAATAATTGAAATGCAAGGGAAATGTTAAATGAGTAACATAAAATTATTACAACTTACCACAAAACCCTTGAAGATGCAAGTCCAAATTAGTGTCAATGGCTGCTCCAAGATGCTTCAATAATTGCTTAATAATCTATTGCAAAATGTTTGATGAAATGCTATAATGAGTGCTTAAATGCTTAAAGATTAATTTTATGAATCCTTAGAGATGTTCTTGGATGCTTGGAGATGTTAAAATGAGGTTAAATTATCTTATTTATACAATTCATGTGTCCTAGTACCTGTAATACATCATCATAGGTTGACATCAAGTGTAAATTTGAATAAATCCTGAAAGAAATTTAAGTTATTTTGAATTTTGAGCCAAGGTGGACTCATTCGCCACCCATGGTGAATGGGTCCCACCCTGGAGGTGTGTTTAAGTGTCAGGAATTAAATGCTATTTAGTGTTATGTGTCGGGGTATTATTCAAAAATACACTTAAATAAAGCATATGATTGTATAAGGAGGTCCAATAAGACATTAGAAAGGTGTAAATAAGGAGGAAATGCCTAGAAAAATGTGAATCTTGATTACAAGACTTAACAACACTTCAAAATAGGACTTGTTGATGTGCCAAATGATGATTTTTAGGTGAATTGTGTTAAATAGAGTCTAGAATAATGTAGAAATGTCTTACAACACTTCACAACACATTCTCAAGACTTCAATATTTACATTTTAATACTAAAATAAGCATGTTCAAGCCATGTTGCAATATAAAATTAACAAAAAATATGTAAAACATGATTAAGCAAGACCTAAAAGGCCATGAAAATGACAAGGGGCTATTTTTCTACGACACATTTAGCCCCCACTTTAGTTAGAGGAAGAACTTGATTTAGACTCATAGTAAAGTATCCATGAACATCAAAAGGAGAAGGGTACAAATGTGCTTACATTAGAAAAATGGAATAACAACAAACAAGAGGGATGATCAACCCCCTATGATGAAGATCTCATGGCAAACCAAACATAAGAAAAAATGAACACACAAGTGTTGAGAAATAAAATGAAGCTTTGATCATCGATCCAACATGTTGTGAATTAGATCTAGGAAAAAAGAGAAAATGTGTACTCACTCTAGGCCTACAAAATTTTAGATCATCTGTGGGGTGAGAAGGGACAAAAGAAAAGAGATACATACTCTAGTTGGCATGCACTCAAAAGCAAAAAAGTGACTACGGGGAAAAGTCATGTTGCTAGTTGGGCTTCCTACTAAACCATGCCAAAGTTATACCTCCTGATAACTTTAACAAGGTGCCACAAAAAGGAAATGTAAATGTCGGTTTAAACCTCATGAGACGAGCAAAAATCCGTATCCTTAGAACTCATGAAAAAATTAGGATGGCACCATAGGCATGAAATTTGTGTTATGCAAGGTGGAAAAACAAGTAAGACGGCACCATAGCCATGCAAGTTATGTTATGAAAGGTGGCCGAATTAAAATGAAATATGCAAAAATGTAATATGAAATATTGTTCAAAGGACTCTTGTTTAGTTTATGCAAGGTCAATCACTTAGGGCACATTGTGTCTAATGTCTCCAAGAGAGGACCAATCAAAGGATAGTAAATCCACAACTTAGGGGATGTAGTGTGTTGTATCAAACCACCAAGAGGAATATAATATGCTAAGAAAGATCACACTTATGAAGGACATCACACCCGATGTCATCCACAAAGTAATGAACACATCATATAAATAGCAAAGCTACACAAGGAAAAAAGAATGCAAATGATTTATGGTATTGTATGCCCCCCACTTTAAAGGAATTCATACACCTCGTTCATGAGAAATAGCTTTAAATTAGAAGAAGCTCTAAAGAGAATGCAAAAAATGAAACAAGACATGAGAGATAACTAGGAAATCCCTATGCCAATTCATACGCTTCAAAGTTAGGTTGTGTCATGTCAAGGAAAAGTAAAGAAAATAGAAGAAAAGGGAGTTGCCCCATAGAAAATAAAGCACACCAAAACACATAAGGGATCTATATATTAGGGGTCAGTATGTTTTTTGTTGTAATTCTTTTATGAAAGAGCGTGGAACTGTCATCATTCCCCAAAGACATAGAACAAGAAGAATGACATAGAGAGAGTGAAAAAAAAAGGAAAACAAAGATTTGTTTTGGGTCAACATGGACGAGACATTGTGGTCTCAATGAATTGCATCATCCCCAAAAGGAAAAAAAGTGAAAAGACAAAAAATAAAATGAAAAAAATATTTTGGGTCAACATGAAAGAGACATTGTGGTCTTCATGCCTTGCATCATCCCCAAAAGGAAAACACAAGAAAAGACAAAGAAAAGAAAATGGAAGAGACTAAGGGTGACTCTATGCTTTGTGTCATCCCTAAAGGACAAACAACAAAGCAAAAAGGAAAAAGACAAGGACTATTTGGGTCAACATGGAAGAGACTTAGGGAATCTCCACACTTTGTATCATCCCTAAAGGATAAACACAAAACAAAACAAAATTTTTTATGACATATAGAAGATTAGAAATATGAATAGAAGAATTGTACGAAGACATAGAATAACATCAAACACATGATATGGGAGAACATGATACACAAATAAAAATAATATATAAGGGAATAGTGAAGAAAAGCTAGCAAGGCAAAGGAAAATCAACCATCTAATAGGTCATTCGCCTCCCAATCATGATCATTGCACTGCAAAGGACATTGGCTATCCCATGGAGGAATTGCAAGTGTTAGGCTAGGAGAATAACTAGGTTGTGCACTTGGAATAAGAGATTTATTGTCTAAGCTCATAGAAGAGGAGAATAAAGCATTCAAATTATTATGCACCTCTTCATCAATCTTAGCTATCTCTTTGTCATCATCCTCATTAAGATTAATGACTACAAGAGGATGAATAGTGATCTCAAAAGAGGGATGGATCAACAAGGGTGGTGGTAAGGTAGGATTAGGTTGTTGGGATGGAGAGGATGGACTCTCTTGTGGTATGGTAAGATGATTATTAGGAATTATTTTTGTCAAGGGAGGAGGTTGATTTTCTTTGTTTGTTTCATTTTTCTATTGTTGAGCGAGAAAATGACGACGTCGTCGATGCTCTCTAGTAGCTGGGTGAAGCCACATAAGTGGTTTACACTTTTGGAGAGGAAGGAAATTTTGAAATTTTCTCCCTCTCCATATCAACTGGGTTCGGCTGAACCATATGGCTCGGCCGAACCATATGGCTCGGCCGAACCATTTCTATGGTTCGGCCGAACCCTTCAAACACCCATTAAAAAACAATATTTAATGGGGTCGGCCAAGGTTCGGCCAAACCCCCTAATATGACAAAAAAAAAAAAAAGGCTTTCACTTTCATTTTTACTGTGAATTTCCAGTGAAGTCACTGTCTCCCTGCGCGCGGCGAACATCATCCGAACGGCGACCCAACAAAGTTTCTTTCACCGGCAAAAGCATTTTTCGGGTCCTCTCTTCAAACTTCATCATTCCAATTCGACTATTGAGCACGAGGTATTTAAAATTCCATTTTTTTTGAGTTCAAAATGCATGTATTTGTTTAATTTCGAAACCCTATATGCAAATTTTTTTAAATTTGTTGAATTCAAATTGCACTTGTTTGAACGTTTTTAAAGCATTTTTAATATAGTATTTTGCTTCCCCGTTTTGTATAATCCAAGGGTTTGAGTAAGGAAAAATGAGTTTCCTCCGAAAATTAGTGCAAAAAAACATTATAATAGCTCTCAACATAGTCTAAAAAATGGAGATAAATACATTCCTAAAGACTAGAAATGTAGGGTTAAGCTCAAAAAATAATTTTAAAACTACAAATTTAGGGTCAAACTTGTAGATGAAAATGCAAATTTCATACATGTAGGAGTGAACCGTGAAAGTCATAGCTTGATTTGTTAAGGTGTTATAATATTAAATCTTATAAAAAATCAAGAATCATATCATTGATTACGTACATTACAATAAAATATCTCCATATAACAAATGAAGCTAAAAACCCTAATCTTCTTTGTGAATTATATAGTGTGTTTGCTTGTTCATAATATAAAGAATGCTTAATGATAAAATATACACAATTATCAATACGCTAGAGTTTGTTTACATACAAATTTTTCTTTTTTTTTAGTCTATTCATGTCTAATTTTATTCTCTTGTATTTTTATTATAGGATCAATATACATTATTTTATAAATTGTCATTTTTATCCTATTATAAGTATGTATATTGAGCTTTACTTATTTTAAATTAAGTAATATATATCTCACATAAAATAGATAGGTGCACATTTCATTTGTCTTGTATTAAATATTACAATCTAAAACATATCATATAATAAAAATATTTAATGAGATATTTTTTCAAAATAGAGCATGCATATTTTTTACATAAGATAGACTAATTTACAACTAAAACTATACATTCTATTAACTTTAGTTTCTTTTTTTTAGTGGGAAAGTTGTTTGCCTTATCATTGTCTTTGTGGATTGTGTAAAAATGGAACCATTACTAACTAAAAATATATGTTACACTTATTGAACATTGTCTTCATGTAGTGTGTACAAATTGAAATATAATTGACTAGAACTATAAGTTACTCTTATTGAAAAATTTCCTCATGTAGTGTGTATAAATGGAACCATTGATTGAAAACATAAATCAAACCATCAAGAACAAAGACTTGATTGTGTCTTCATGCCCTCAATTAATATCATTTACAAAGTTTGGTCTTGGAAACCATAAAATTAACAATTACATTCTCTACCCTATTATTTGATGTATTATAATGCAATTTTCTATAATCCCAAGCAAATTCAATGGTCACAAGTTTGTAGAGACACTCTAGAAAAATGTCTATCATGTGTTTAAAATACTATTCATATTGTAACACTAGAGATTCTAAGTAATATGAGAATGCCTGCATAATTTTATATAATGTATTTTCATCATCACTAACTATAGTAGACTAGTTTCTATCACTATTCAATTCATCTTCTTTCATTAGTCCATCATGACTTGATTATTCATCCTCCTTTATATTTAGAGAATAAGAACAATATATAGAACCACTACAAAATCTTCACACATATCACTAAAAGTTGATGTTTGGTATAAATGTATCCACATGCAAACAAGAGCCACCTTTGGACATTACTATTATCAAAAGGACAAACCTTATTAGAGCGAGTGCAAAAAGATGTGGGGCCAAAAAGTGGCCACCCCACCTTTTGGCCCCATCATATTAAGTATCAAGCATTAATGTTGAGGTACGCTATTCGAGGAAACTTGAATGATGAGTAAGTGAAGAGAGAGTGGGACTTTATTGTTCACAAAGTGGGAAGAAATAAAGGCAAAGGAAGTGGAAATGGGAAACATGTAGAGAATATGGCAAAAATGGTGGAAATCAAGGAAGGATTAAAAGGAAAAGAAAGAGGGAAAAGGGGAGGATAGAGGCAAAAGGAGGAAGAAGGTAGTGCAAATTATACATTTTTGAAGCTTGTGAAATTCGAGTATGTAAACCTTATTGTTTTTACTTGGTGGTAATGAGGTATGATTTTTTATGAAGGTTCTTTTTAGTATTTTTATATGTAATGTAAGAGAAAAAGCTATTCTTGTATGAAATTCTAGAAATCATGTTAAAAAGCATTAGCTTGTAATTTCTACTATGTGAATGGAAATCTATTGCTCTACCTAGGACATTTAGAAGCTTGTGTTGCATTCATGAAGCCAAACATAGTAGATATTTTTTTTACTTTATGTGTGTTATTGGAGATAGGGTTTTAGTATATAGAACCATACAATAAAATGGGGTAATTCCTTGTTTGAACTAAAAACCCTACTATTTTTTAGTGAAGGGATAGCTAGCTATAACATTTTGACTTTCACTTGTGAGTCTAAACACCCATATGGTTTATTGTTGCTTTGTCTTATGGATTATGGTAGTAAATTCTTAAGATGTATGTAAATTTAGAAGACCAATGTTGAATCTTTATTTTTTGATAGGCTAAATAGAGTTAAAACTAGTATGGGTTCATTACATGTATGCCATTCAACATTCATGCACATCATATATATGTGAGAGAGATAGTGATAAGGAGAGATAGAGATAAAGGGTAATATAGATAGATAGAATAAGCACAAACCATTTGCTATGAATATGCACAAAATATTTATATATTGATCTTGATAAGGTCATGAAGACATACATTTAATACATCATAAAAATATCATATACAGTGACATGAGGCCAACATTGTCTCTTAGACTACAAAATATCACCAATATATATTCATGAAAATAGTTATGAATGTGTCATAAAGATAAAAAAGTGTTTATGTATGTGTACAACAAATGCTATTAATGAAACATTCTGCCTCTCTTTGCTTGACTAGAAACCGAACTTCGATCTCTTGAATTAGTTATTATCTTGCATTGTGTTGATTGTGTGTGCCCCTAACAATTATGCAACTCAACCTACACACACAAACATATTATAAAATTAGAGATTATACCAAAATTTATAAATAAATAAAATATTGTTTTAAAATGATATTAAAATAATAAACACACTTACAACAAACTAATACTCAACATCATCAACAAAGGGTTGTCCTCAAAAGACAATGCTTACAAAACAAAACCAAAATGTGTGTGTATCCATATATACATGTATATACATGTATGCATACACATATACATATACATACATGTATATACATATATATGTATACATGAATGTGTAGAACATATCTACATATACATATATACATATTTAGATACGTGCATGTGTATGTATACATATGTAGATATATTCACATATACATGAATATGTACATGTATAGTACATGAGTAATTTTTTTAATGAAAACCATGTTTAGGAATGAAAATATCCAATCCCTTATGCTTCTAAACTAAATTTTGCAATGCTTATGGTTCTTTTGGCCTTATAGATTCTTGAATCATTTTATAATATAAAACCAAAATATAACCTACTTTGGCTCTAATAATTGTAAACCCTTTAGGAATTCTAAATTGTTGCATCTTGTCTTGATTTTCCCATCATTGTTATTCCTTTTGAAAATTTTACAAATTAGGCAAAGAATCCTTGCACTTATATAGAGGATCCTTATGTATGTTCTTAAAATTATTTAAGGTTAAATGACTTAATCTAAAATAAAGGCATATATAGATCTCTTGCAATTGTAACCTCTTTACTAGTGTTCAAACATATTTGATACCTTAATGGCATGACATAGATGATGTTGCTTGATATTGCTTTATCCATGGATACCCAAATAAAATATGAGATACATCTAAAGAAGAAAGAATATGACATAGAATAAGAACTTCCCTCATCTTTTAGACCAAAAAATTAAGGTAAAATAATGTATCCTATAGTTTCAATCAACATATCATTAGTCAATTTTAAATAAACCCTCAAATATGCATATGCTTGTTGATAAAATGATGATAAAAAAAAAATTATTCAATGCATACATTTTATTGGTGAGTAAAATCAATAAACACACCCTTACATGGTTCATGATCCACACAAAACCAAATGACCATTATAATTATTTGGTAACATCTCACAATGTGAAGAAGGTGTCAAAAAAATTAGCATACCTAAATCGTAAATTGACTTGTCATAAAGTGGGTGGGTAGCTTAGTGGTGGAGATTTGCATCCTAACTAGTTCATGGAAATTTCAACATGAGGAGAACTAATAGTAAAATAATAATATCTTTTGACAACATAGGCATCCAAGTACTCATTCCAAGATTGTTGAAGATACAACACTAATACATTAGGGTTTCAATTAAATATCACACTTTCCTATAAAAAAATCCCAATTGATCTATCTTTTGGTAGTGCATTTAGTTTGATATATTTTTCTTCCCCATATAATTCTAGTGTTCATGAGGTTTGAATATTTATTTATTTTCTCCACTATTTCATTAATATTATTTGGTATATTGTATGTTTGATTATACTTAAAGTGCCTCACCATTAGTTGATACTCCTACTATATATTTACCTTGTTTGCAATAGTTTAGTCCATGTCAATAGTTGATTTGCACCCTTAATAACTTGGTGGGAATATCAAGTATTTTTTATTAAATATAATCAATAATCATTGTAAAAGAAATTTTAAATCAACTATTAGTCTAGAATGATTATTTGAGTGTTAGATAAACCATTTAAATTTAGCCTTCATAATATTACTCTAAATATGTAGTTTTACCAACAAAATGAATGATATTTATGTCTATTACATGACAATTACAAAATCATGACTATAATTCTTTAAATTATACTCATAATCTAATTTAATACTCATAAGATATTAAATCATTATTTTTCTCAAGAGACGTGTAATTAAATATCAAGAATATTCTTTAGTTTATTAGTCCACAAAATAATTTTAATATAGTCCATAACATTCAATTTTAAAATTCATAGAGTTGTTGGGATATTATCATATCACTAGCTATGGAAAAATTTAGGAAAGGGTGGGATATTACACTGCCCCCTATATTTGTGTGTTTTAGAGAAAATTAGCATGGAAGGTTTGCATTTCTCACAAATAAGAAAAAATCCTGAGAATAATGTACAATATTCTACTATATGTTTTCATATTGTTGAGTTATGCCTTGCAAATTAAATGTGTATCTTTTCCTCTACAACATTCCATTTATACATAGAACTATGGATTAATGGTTTTATTATATTATGATTGAATTATGCCTCATGTTGGAAATTCCTCTATCTCTTCTTTGCTAAAATACTTTGGAACTAATAGGATTCAATTGTGTTTTATGACATAGGTCTATATTACCACAATGATGTATGTATAGGTGTACATTTTAACTTGGTTAGCTTTCCTAGCAAGTTCTTCATTACAACAATCACTCCACCTTGTCACTCAATCAAGCCCACTAGAGAAAATGCTTCCTCTTAAAAAACATAACATTAAGTACCAAAACATGATTCAAGTACCAACACATTCAAGTACCAAAACATTAAGTATGATGATTGGGATGAGAGGATCAACTTGGGGAGGATTATTATAACATCATTAGTTGGAACTTTTTAATTTCATCTCTTTGTATTCCATGTTGTTTTTAATATTTTTAATTAGAGTGCAGATGATGTTAATATACATTTAATGATGCATTTTTGATGTGCTATAATTTTTTGATGTTCTCAAGGCTATATAATTGAAGTTCATTTATGTTAACAACTATTAGATTAAATATTTTTATCCCCAATTATTTTAAAATGATTTTATACTTTAATCTTTGTATTCTTATTCTTTCTTTCATTGTTTCATTTAAAATTTGAACCATTTAAGGATGTTATGTTATAGATTATAGTTGTCTTCCAATTCTTTTTAAATCAAGTTAATAGTATGAAAATATTATTGATGAGTAGATGAATTAAATTACAAGTTCTATTTTAGATTTGTATTCTTTTTATCTAGATATATTATTTACCAAAGTCTTATTGTTTTTTTAGGTGTACTGTATATATATAACATGGAAAATGTAGATCATGTTTCACCTGTGCTAGAATCTTTGTTTGCAAATACTAGTAATGAGATGAAAAAATTAAGAGATTCATTAGCACAAGGTGAAAACCCAGGGATATATAGTGAACCATGCATGTTAATATTGCATAGTCTAGAAAAACTAAAAGATGAACTTGAGAGGACTACTGCATATTCCGCAGACAGAGTGACTGCTATTCTTTCCCGCATGCGGGAAGAAGTACATGGTGACGTTCCTCTTAAACAAATACAAGATAGTGTCACCAAAGAAATGATAAAAGCAACTTGTTTTCCATTTTATCAAAATGTGCGTAAGGTTAGGGGATACCAGGTCACCAGATGTGTTGATCATGCTATGGCCTCATTGATCTACCCATGATTTCTAGCAGCACATGGTATATACCCAAACAATGACCAAATTCCATTATATTTTGTTCAGCAGTTGTATGCTGAGGTCCATTTGGGCCTCAAAGTTAACTACCTAGACATTCCACCATATTTTGGTCAGGGGTGTGGTAGGATTGCCGATAGACCCACCTATCGTCGAGCCGATAGACCACCCCCAATGTTTAGGGTATTAGTTGGTGATAGGTCTCCTGCTCTCACCCCAACTCTAGCCCCCATAGCAGATGAGGTTGTTGTTGCTTCCCAAAAGGAAGCAATTGACACTGTAGGTGACATTACGGCTGCCACCACTAGGATATCTAATGATTGTGCAGGTCAGTATTTGATATCTAGACATTCTCGATCCACACCATTTTCAGCACAGTGGACCACCATGGATCCTTTTACAATGACTGGCATCCCTACTCCTACACAGCTTGATGCACTTACAGGAGATATGGCACACATGACTCTACATTGTTTGGCTGATGACCTGTTGGAGGCATATTCTACATTGCATCAGACAATGGGATCGGTATAGAGCATGTTAGAGATCATTTGAGACATAGAGGTCGTTCAGTACCAGGATCCCATCGCTCTCAGCCAACCACTAGTTTGCATTAGAATCCACCTACAGTTCATACAGTAGCTGCACAGACTATGGGTTTTACTGATATGTTGATTGGTTCTGGTTCATCATCACCGGTGCCATCTCACCTTCGAGGAAGGCACTAGGACTAGGGTATGCCCATTTGCATCACATCGAGGACTTCGAGGTGGATTGCTTGGATGACAAGGAGGTGCGCACTAGGCACTACATGCGAATTCTGACATACTCCATAAAAAGAGTACAATTGTTTCCTATGCCTGATCAAGTTGAAGAGGATGAAAGCACCGTCATGGACCCTAGGTATAATGCAGTTGCTAATTTTTCGCTACTAGCAATAAACTGGGATGAACAGGAGGTCGATGACCTCGATATTATCACCAAGCCAATTTAGGCTCGTACTAAAGAATGGGTTGATAGAAAAGTAGCCCAATTAAAGCAACAAGGGGTTGTCCTAACATATGAGGGGCTCAAGAGTGGGCCTAGTGCTATAGAAGATGTCGCTCCAACAACTTCAAGAGGAGGGACATCCAAATCTCGTTTGCTCACAAGATCGAAGAAGAGGAAAGGGATTGAAATGGAACAGTCTCCAGATCCTAAGGTTTATTCAAGAAAAGATTCAGGAGGCTCACCCTCTAAGAGGCCCAAATGGATGGGAAGCATTGTAGAGCAGCCTACAATTCAAGAGGGTCCCCTTCAGGAAGGTGAGGAAGGGAAAACAAATTAGCCAGAACTTCCTCCAACTCCCCCTATTTTGGCCACTCTTTCATCTGTTTCCCAGACCATGGTTGCCACATCCCCACCTATAGTGGACCTCTCGATCCATCTCGCTTCCTCTCCACTAGCCGAACCCGTAATAATTGTTGATTCCTCCTCTGCTGCAACTACTCCGCTTTCCTCCTCCTCCATGTCGCCTACTACATCACTCCCATTAGTAACAGTGACAACACTGATGCCCACACTTGCATTGCCGAAGGCTTTCTCGCCACATATGCAGAATGTCCCCTCTGAGATTTCCAAAATCTTTTTGGATCCCACCATCCAAGCTTCCTTAGCACAGGTCCTCGCCAGTGCTACGCCTGCACAACCTCCAATGGAACCACCAATAATCGAGGCCACAATGTTAATTTCTAAGGAATGGGAGAAGTGAGAGAAAGAAGCTTCAAAGGCAGTGGAGGAGGAAGTAGATGAGTACCACGAACACCCAGAATATGAGCACCAAAAAATTGACAGGGTGGTTTGCGAAGAAGAAGAAACAGGGTCTTCTAAAAGTGGAGACAAAGAGGAGGGTATAGGTGGTAGAACTATTGTACAAACCTTCGATGATGATTTTGAAGAGGAAATGTCTCAACAATTGAAGGATGATGAGGAATAGGTAGAAAGATCACCTCCTAGAGGAGAAGGGCAAGAAGGTGGCAGGGCAGCAAAAGATGTGGAACTCCCTACATGGGAATAGTAGGAGAATGTGCCACCTCCTTATGGAGAAGAAGGAAATGTAGAGGAAGACAAGCCCAAGGACCATGTGCACAAGGACGAACAAATTGAAGAAAGGAAAGAGAAAGAAAATGAGATAGAAGAAAGTCCCCAAGGGCGATTTCCTACTAAGCCTCCCATCAAACACCTCATGTTCATCCAAGACTTCAATGAGGAAGAAGGAGACAACACTAAAATAGGAGAAAGGGCTCCTGCAGGTGAACAAACAAAGATTCAAACAAAGAAAGGTGAGGGTGATCGTGAATCGCCTAAGGGAAAATCTGCTATACCTAAATGGATGGAGAGGCAACTTGAAAAGAGGACTACTGCCCCAAAGGATCCAAGAGCAAGACTAGAGGCTATCCTAGCTCGAGCACAGATCACAACTAGGAAGGAGAAGAAGTCAAAAATTAGATCCAAGGTAACAATAGATGCTTTTGGGTCCCGAACTGTGCAAGTAGCAACGTCGGTGGCAGGCCAAGAAGGAGTAAGCTATAATATCTCCACCATTGACTTGGGAACTACTACTAGAGAGAAAAAGGTAGAGAACCTCAAGGAGTTTGTGGCTACGGTGGTGCATCTAATATAATAGGATAAAGTCTCAAAAGACAAGCTTAAAGCACAGGTATCTGACTTGATAGCTTACATCCAACAATGGTCTTCAGCTGAAGAAATGCCTACCACATCCATGGCTCCACCCCAACTGATGTCCAAGGAACAAATTGACAAACTGAATAAAAGAAAGAACCTAGACAAAAGTACAGAAAGTTGGTTCCGATAGGTTTTATACGTTAGAAATATGGGTATCAGTCGGGCTATTCAAACAACCAACAAGTTCCTGGATTTACAATAGTCTCTAGAAGGCACAAAGAAACTTTGCACCGACTTCCCAGCAGGATACGAGTCCACATATCCAAAGATCAAGGCTATTCTCAAGCTGCCTAGCTTAACATGGGAAAAGTAGCTCACACTCAAAAGGGATGATCATTGGCTAGTGGATGTATGGAAGCAAGACTTTGATAACAAGAAAGAAAGGTTGGAGTAGGTAATTGACAAAGTAGATCCACATTTTGAATGGGTCAAAGAAATTAGGGCAGATTGTGCCCAATATTTGAGGCTGATGACAAGATATGACATGCCTGCAATGCAAATTGATCTAGAGAAAATAAAGTCCCATTTCCAGAAAAAGATGGAGGACGGGATGTTAGATGAGATAACCATAGATTTCATGAGTTTTTCTGCCCACGCCTTCGCCTAGTCAGAATTGTTTAGAGACCATGTCACCAAGTATGATGAATACTGGAAAAGGCTTCATGACAACTCCAAGGAATGGAGTTATCAAGTGTTGCGGTCCGAGATCATGGAGGTCGACAAACTCCAACCAGTAATTTTGAAGTTCATGGAGTATGTGACTTTGAAGAAGCAGGAAGGAAACCCTATTGTTAGTGAAGAGCTTTTGAAGGAATAGCTACAACAGAAAGAGCAATCAACAAAAGACAAAATGCTATAGTGCTATCACTAGAGGAAAAAATAGGGATATGGACAAGATTGTATTTTAAATTGTAATATATTGGGGGGGTAGGTAGAACCCTAGTTTGTAGTGAATCTTGGCCACATAATGAGATTAAATTTTGGCCATTCGTTCTACTTTTTGGGCACTATAAATAGGGGTCTCCTCTCATTTTCAAAGAGAGTTGAGTTGTTGTGAAGACATGCTGCAGAAATTTCTAATGAAAATACATTGACTTGGTGCTTTTTTTGAGTTCTTCACATGTTTCATGATTCAATCTCCATTGTTAGATGCTTTATTTAGATTTACATTGCTGTTC
>VDFB02357473.1:0-12563 GCA_007258455.2 Sequoia sempervirens | reverse complement strand
GTGTAATCGATCTCTAGTCAATATTTTATTGTGTATTATCACCCAAGTAAATACTCCAGCCTGTGGAAGAACAGTTTTCCCCAACATATATCTTTAGGCCAGCAATCAGGAGTGTTTGTTCTACTTAGAAATTCATATCCCAATTTCACAAGTACCTTCTAAACTTCACCCCTCACTAGATTATTTCATCATCTTTGTGCATCAGTAATATTGAATTTTCTACAAAACCTCTGATAGAATATTCTTGGCTTGAGTTGATGTGGGAATAGATTTTATTTTTTTCCAAAACAAATTGTTCCCCATATGATCTTGTTTTCCTTTCCGCATAATCCATTACTTTGTCTTCAGAGATTTCTTCTGGCACTTCTCGTCATTCTTTGAGTTCTCTGATTTTTGTCAGGGGTTGGCCATTCCATGAATCAATCCACAATAAAGCATCATTACCATAGTTGATTTTATATGATGAGTGTTTTGTGATTAAATTCCTTTATTTCGTCATGATATTCCTTATAAGTAAGCCAAGAGGGGGATTCACCACTGTTACTATCATTCACAGATCCTCCGAGTCTAGATATTTATTTTGTAGTATTTTACTCTAGAGAGCCTCAAGATTAACCAACACTCACCTAGATAATTTGACACCCAGTGCCTAGTTTTATTTTAAGATATCTCTTTTTCTAGTGCCTCTATGATATTTGTCTTAACCATTTCCCACACTGTGAGCGAGATTCGTGTTATGTCATTGGGCTTGTCCCAAAGAATTTTTTGTTGTATGCTCCCAATGATGTTTGTTACTTCAAAAAAGGAGAGTATATAAATTTGAATCGTAGCCAAGATGGATTTGGATTTGGCCATTGTTATCCTACCAACTAGAGTAAACTAGCATCCTTTCCAAGCTTTTGCCTTCTTTTTTCATACGCCAATTGTTTCAGTCTAGATACTTGTTTGAACAACACCTTGAAATAGGGGAATCTCCAAACATTTGCATGAGATATTATCAATTTTGAAGCTAATATTTGAAGCTATTCTGTATTGTGCATCCTTTTTAGTGCTAGAAAAATATTATAGATTTTCATTTTTGATGAGCTACCCATAGGAATCGATGTATTTGTCTAGTTTTTCCCTGATCACCTTTGATTCTTCCATGGTTGCAGCACCATATAGGAGGGTATCGTCTTTAAATAATTGATGAGTATAGGCATGTCTCTTGCTACCATGATACCTTTCCATCTTCCTTTATTGACCTTGTTAACTATGCTTCTATCCAAAACTTCAGACATTAGTATAAATAGAAAGGGGGGGAGTGGGTCTCCTTTCCTGAGGCCATAGCAAGTCTCAAAGTAGCCACACAAGGCTCCATTGATTATGACAGAGTATGATATGGTTGAGATACATGAGAATAACCATTGCAGCCATTTTTTCCATTAATTGTATTATAAACCTCCAACTTACATGATCATGTGCCTTAATTATGTCAAGCTTGATTATCATGCTTCTTTTGATTCAATTTTCTAATTGAGTTCAATACTTCTTAAGTGATGATTGTTTTGTCGACTATGTTTCTTCTTGCCATCAAACTGCTATGTTCTAGGGATATGATTTTAGGAATGAAGGTTTCAATCCTATTAGCCATGACTTTTTGGATAATTTTGTGGACAACATTGCATAATGAAATTATACGATAGTCTACAAAGGAAGAGAAGACCATTTTTAGGGAATGGGTACAATGTTTATGTTGTTGAGATATTTTACAATTTTTCTAGACCTTCTTTATTCCTCCATAGTAACTGAATTTCATTCCCATAAAATCCCAACAAAGTTGTAGAAGAGTGCAAGGAATCCATCCAGACCAAGGGCTTTGTCTGGATGGAGATGGAAGATAGCCTTTTAACTTATTCTAAACTGATTAAAGCCATAAGTGTAAAAATAATAAACATACGGTAAACATATGACAGTTATGTGTTTAGTTAACGAACAGTTATGTACAATTAGGAATTCAGTTTTATTATATTTCATGTAAAATATTTCTTGCCTCCTTTTGATCAATACAAGAGTTTTATTTGTTGTCTCTCTCCATTCGATAGGTAGATGATCTGCAGATCATCATGTTGTTTGAATTGTAATTTGTTGATACCTTCATTTGGTATCAAAGCAACCGATTGGTTGTGGGAGATTTGAAGTCTTAGAAAAGAGTGTGAAGAGAAGACCAAGGCAAGAAGAGAGGATCGTTGCAGAGAAGACCAAGGCCAGAAGTGAGGATCACTTCAAAGAAATTGCCAATAACCAGGTTCCAAAAGTCTACACAGAAAAAGGAGATCGTGAAAAAAGAAACTGCCTGTTGCAAATATTTGGAAAGTTGTTGCACATATTTGGAAATCATAAGGACATACAAAAGGAAATTGTTGGAGACTCAATTAAATGCACTTTTGAAGTTGAGTCAGGTTTTGTTACTTTTGCTTTATTGAGTTTTTTCATTTTTTACCAACAACAATTATAAAAAGGGATATTGCATAGTCAGTCTGGTTAGAAATGGTATTTTAAATTTGTGTGTTTTGGAATTTTTTTGCAAGAAGATTATCAATTTTTTGAGATTGATAGGGGATTAAATTGCAAAACATAATTTGTTGAAATGGTTAATATTGGGGATTCATCAGGACTATTGATTCCTATTTTTGATGGGGCAATCTTTTCTTATTGGAGTACACGAATGCAAACTTTGTTGAAATTTAAAGGCTTGTGGAATATTGTTACTAGAGGGTATGAAGTACTTGAAGATGTTAATGCACTAACTAATCAGCAAAAACAAGAATTGCAGAAAAATGAACAAAAAGATAATGAAGCTTTATTTTTAATTCAAGGTGCAATAAGTCAGTCAATCTATCCTAGGATCTATGGTGTTACTCATTCAAAATAGGTTTGGAATATTCTTGTAAATACATATCAAGGTGCTCACACAACAAAATTGCAAAAATTAAGGAAAAGTTTTGAAAACATTAAAATGAGTCAAAATGAATCCATTAATGAATTTCTTACTAAAGTTGAAGCAACGACAAACCAGATGAGAATTTTAGGAGATGATGTAAGTAATCAGCATGTGATTCAGAAAATTTTAAGAAGTTTTCCTTCTAAATTTGAAAATGTTGTTTCTACTATAGAAAATTCAAAAGATCTCAAGCATCTATGGAAATTGATGAATTAAGTGGCATCCTATTAACAACAAAAGAAAGAATGAAAAGTAGTGAAAAATATTTAGAACAAGCATTTGCATCTAAGGAAAATATAAGAGGAAAAAGACATAAGTTTTCTAAGGGAAATGACTCATTCCAAAACTAAGCATAGAGGTGAATCTAGTAATAATTATAGGGGCAGGGGCTATGATTGTGGGCGAGGTTCTAGTTTTTTAGGAAGAAGTACCAATTACTTCTCAGTAGAAGTACCAGGGATATTGGTAGAGACAAAAGGCATGTTCAATGTTTCCATTGTAAGAAATTTGTTCATAATGAGTCTAAATATTGGCACAAGCAATCTGCTCATAGTACTATAGAAGATAAACAAAATCTATTTCTTTCATGTTTGAATACAAGTTCTAATGAAGAAACTTTATGGTATATTGATTTTGGTTGTTCCTCTCACATGACATCTAATAAAAATTTATTTATTAATTTGGATGAAAAGCATAATAGTAGTGTTGTTTTGGGGACAATCAACCACATGAAACTAAAGGAAAGGGAATAATTGAAGTAGCAAATAAAAATGGTAAAATTAAGCATATTTTTGATAATTTACTAGTTCCTTCTCTAAAAAAGAATTTGTTATCATTTGGTCAATTTCTTGAACAAAATTATCAAGTTGTCTTTATAAGAATGAATGTGTTATTAAGCATAAGTCCCAAAATACGTAGTGGTTACACGAGCACGTATGACTGGTGATCGTATGTTTCCTCTTCATTTTTCTTCAAGCAAGCAGGTTATGAGTACTATAGAGGTGCATGATAGTCAATCGTAGTATCAAAGGTATGGACATCTCAATTTTGGTGGTTTACTTTTGCTTAAAAAGAAACATATGGTTGAAGGATTTCCATTTCTTAAGAATACACAAGACATATGTGAAGAATGTTTGTTTGGAAAACAACATAGAAATACTTTTTTGATTGGTTTGTCAAGAAGGGAAAGAAAACCACTTGAAGTCATTCATACTAATTTATGTGGTCCTATGGAAACTCTCTCACTAAATAAATTCAAGTATTTTCTCACATTCATAGATGATTTTTCTTGTAAAACATGGATTTACTATTTGGCTGATAAATCAAAAGTTTTTGATAAGTTTGTTCAGTTTAAACAACTAGTTGAAAAACAAAGTGGTGAATTCATTAAGGTCGTCAGATTAGATAATGGGGGAGAGTATAGGTTCAATGTATTTTTTGATTTCTGTAGAGAACATGGGATTCAGAGAGAATTTATCACCTCCTGCACTCCACAAACAAAATGGAGTTACTGAAAGAAAAAATAGAACTATAGTTGAAATGGCAAGAAGCATGATGAAAGAAAAGTATCTAGATAAATATTTTTGGGTAGAGTTTATCACTACTACAGTTTATTTTTGGAATAGGAGTCCCACAAAATTAGTTCATGGAATCACTCATGAACAAGCTTGGTCTGGTTTTATCCATATGTTGCTCATCTAAAGGTGTCAACTATAAAGTGAAATGGTGTCCATCGGTTTAAAATGACTCTTGGGAGTTGGTTCAATTGCCCCCTGGCAAGGATGTTGTTGGTACAAAGTGGATTTATAAAACTAAATATAAATCTGATGGGACTATTGATAAATACAAGGCTAGATTGGTTGCAAAAGGATACTCTCAACAAGAAGGTATTGACTATACTGAAACTTTTGCTCCTGTAGCTAGGATGGATACTATTAGATTAGTCTTGTCCTTAGCTGCTCAAAATGGATGGAATGTTTATCAAATGGATGTTAAAAATGTTTTATTGAATGGTTATATTGATGAGGAAATTTATGTCTCTCAACCCAAGGTTTTGAAGTTCCTTCCAAAGAACATCTTGTTTACAAGTTGAAGAAGGCTTTGTATGGTCTTGAATAGGCACCTTGAGCATGGTACTCTAGAATTGATTCTTATCTTAAACAAAAAGGTTTTGTAAAAATTCAGTCCAATTCTAATCTTTATCTTTGACATTTTGGAGAGGATATTCTACTTCTTGTTTTTGGTGAGGATATTCTACTTGTTGTTCTATATGTGGATGGTCTCATAAACATTGAGAATAATTCATCTTTGTTTCCTGAATTTAAAGCAACTATAGTTTCAGAATTTGACATGACTGATTTAGGACAAATGCATTATTTTCTTGGTCTTGAAGTTTGGCAGCATATAGATGGTATATTTTTGTCCCAACAAAAGTATGTTTCAGATCTTCTTTAGTGGTTTCATATGCAGGACTGCAATCCTATGGCCATGGCCCACACCTATGGAGGTTGGTGTTAAGTTGTCCACTTTTGATGATTCCTTTCTATAAGTCCTACTCTCTCTAGACAATTATTTGGAAGTTTGCTTTATTTGACCACTACTAGAGTAGATATTACATATGCAGTAAGTTTGGTCTCTCGTTTCATGTCCACACCTAAGGAAACACATTGTGGGGTAGCTAAAAGGATTCTTAGGTATCTTAGAGGAACAATGCATTATGATATCTATTTTCAGCATTCCAAGGAGAGTATGTTGGTTGGCTATACCCATTCTTCTGACTAGTAAAGTTCCATACATGATCAACAAATCATTTTTGATCACTTTGAAAGGTATAAGATGATCTTAGGAAGGCAATAATCCTAAGATACTGTCAAGCCCTAAGGAAAAATATTGTTCACATGGAGTGGAAGAATGTTCAAAGAAGAAAGCACCAAAGGATGAAGGGAAAGGGACCAAAAAATAAAGCCAAAATTCTCTTACTAAAATCTTGATTACCCATCATGAATCGGCCCCAACTTCTACTCGACCTCACTCTCTAATAGAGGATAGATAAGCATATGCCTTAATCCCTTATCAAACCAAATAAATGATCACTACCATGGAAAATAAGAATGAAGATTAAATTGAAAGCATGGATACCATTAAGGTTTATGAATTAGAAATTGTGGATCCAAGATCTATCTCTTAATTTGTGACCAAGATGCTAAATGATGGTGGTTGGGTTCTTGACCCTAAGAGAGGAAGGAATAAAAATAGGTAGAAAATAGAAGAATATTCTTTGGTTGTGACCAATAATCAATGAAAAACTACCTTTTGAATAATAAGGGAGGAGCCCCCTCCCTTAGGGAATAATGAAAATACTAACATAAAATGTTAGGTACTTGAATGCCCTTAACAAATGATGCTTAACAAAGCATCAATTTGATAACACCAGTCTCGACATAATCATATTGTAAGAAACACAATTAAAAAGAAAATATTTAGATATCTTTCTCAATAATTGTAAGGGATATAAAGGATATTTTGTCAACACCATTGAATCTAGTGGTGGATTGGGAACACTGTGGAATCCTACAAAAGTTAAAATAACTCCTATTGATTCCACTGTGAATTGATAAATTGTTAAGGTATGTGGCAATTTTTTAGAGTTATATTTATGGCCCAATAAAAAAAGATAAGAATATTTTTTGGATAAATATATGGGAAAATTTGAATGATTTGGGGAGGGAGCCCTCCATTCTAGGTGGGGATTTCAATGCCATTTTAAACCTTGTGGAGAAATCAAGTGGATTGCGTACTCTTTCACAGTCACAAAGCAATTTGGAAGACTTCATATGTCACACCAATCTCTCTGATATCCTTCCCTCAAATGGCTTATACACATGTAAAAATAGAAGATTGAGATTCACAAGGATTAATAGAGAGGCTCAACGAGGTTTTGATCTCAAAAAATTGGGTCAATTTTTACCAAAAGCTAGAATCTCATATCAAACTGATATTTGGTTCAAATCATTATCCAAATTCTCCTAAGATAATAGAATAAAAAAATCATGTAAAGAGCTAATTTATATTTGACAAATGTTGTCTTAGATGTGAAGATCTCAAATATTTGTTGTGATAGTGATGGTTGGAACCACAAAACATACAAGGATCTCGAATGTTCATTTTCTCCAAAATATTACAATATATATTTAAGGGAAACTTAAGATTTGGAATAGGGAAAATTTCAAGAAAAAAGTAGAAAGAGAACTAGAATAACTTAATGATAAAGTGATAAAATTTGGAATATATGAAGTTGATTATCAAAAATAAAAAATACCTAATGGTTGAGCACACAAAACTTCTATCAAGAGAGGAACATACCAAAAATCAAAATTACGTGAATCCTTGTTGGTGGAGGGGGACTTGAACATAATTTATTTTCACAATGTAACAAAGGCTTGATGGAGTATAACAAAATAAAAAAACATTAAAGCTATGGATGGATCGGTATTGACAAAGGATGGCGATATTTGAGAGGAAGTAAATTTCTTTCAATAGCTTTTGGGTGGAGATGGGATGATTGATCCATGCCAGATAAACATTTTAAACTTTGTTCCCCATTTAATAGATGATGTGGATAATATGTGGCTTATTGAAGGTATCAAAAAATTACAATTCAAACAATATGATGATCTGCAGATCATCTACCTATCGAATGGAGAGAGACAACAAATACAACTCTTGTATTGATCAAAGGGAGACAAGAAATATTTAACATGAAATAATAAAATTGATTACCTAATAGGACATAACTATCTGCTAACTAAACACATAATTGTCATATGTTTACCGTATGTTTATTATTCTTACATTCTCCCCCATAATTTAAACATAGTGAGAAAACAACAAACAATGTTCAATAAAAAAATGTTCATTAGTTATCCCAATTCTCCCCCATAATGAACATTGGGAAGAACACCAAGTAATTGATGAAGAGTCTGAAAATGGTCACAAGCAAGGAGCTTTATGATTATATCATAAATTTGAGATGTAGTGGGGCAACAAACAAGTTCAACCATGCCTTGTTGGACCAACTCACGAATGTAGTGGTGTTGGATGTCAATATGAGCTTAGTCCTACCATGGAACACTGTATTTTTGCTCATTTGAATAGTACTCTAATTGTCACAATATATCACTGTGGGACCATCCTGAAGATGTTGAAGATCATGTAACATCCTCAACCAAACAGCTTAACAAGTAGCATAAGTAACAACTTTGTATTTAGCCTCTATAGTGGAAAGAGATCAAGTAGGTTGTTTCTTAGATGACCAAGTAATGACAACAAAACCAAGACTAAATGTATAACCAGAGGTAGACTTGCACATCCAAAGCCATCTTCCCATTAATTTAGACCTAGATTAAACATGTATCACCATAGACATCCCATTTCTTTGTCAAATTATTTTTTCATTCATAAACCCTTCAAGACATCATCCCACAATTGTTCCTTAAGTTTCCATCGAATTTGATCATCTAAAATTCCATTAGGATCATTTTTAATCACTTCCTATCCATAATCATCACTTCACTTTGGACCTTAGACTATACACAAAACATCTTTTTCAATCATCCATAATATTTTCCCATAGTCAAATCCATAAACCATATCCAAAACAAAATCAAACTTATTGAAAGTCAATTCTAGATCCTTAATCTCATTTTTAATCTCTAGCTTACATATTTCTTAAGAAATTGCTTATCTTAAGTAGTGTATTAAGTTAGCCCTTATCAATTTCAGATCAATTAGCTTAGGGCTTTGACAATCTTAAGTTAGTCTCCAAAAAATCCCTATCCAATCTTGCTTAGGAATTTGTGTATCCTAAGCAAGGATATTGTTGGTCAACAGTTTTGTCATGGTGAAAAATCAACTAAGTCGCCCCACGGGCAGCAACAAATTGTACCAACAAATGGAGAAACCATTATGATATTAACGATTCTCCTCTACATTTGAGAAGGGCAGCTCCCGCGTATGATAGAATTTGAGATTTCTAAATACTTTTAATTGAAAAGTACAAAAAAATAAGATTACAAATGAATACAATAACTTTGGAAAGAGTTACTGAATAACAATCCACAATGGTTAACTCAATAATCTAAATACCCATGAATGATAAACACAAATCTAGTTTCAAAACAGTAATTAACTCAAAGACTAACAAACTATTTCTATCGATCTACCAACATTGAATGAACTTAATATGTGAATTAACAAGGAAGGGCTGAAAGTTTGAAAATAATTAGATGTAATAATAATAAAAACAATAATTTCATAATCAACATGGGGCTTAGGCCTAGCCTCGATTGGCTAAAGCATCCTGTTGTAGGCAAGAGGTCACGAGGTCTAGTCTCCCCCAAAACCCGCGGTAATGTAGGGCTGCCAAGCACCGTCATGTGAAAAGTTTACCAGATGCACTGCAGTTTATAGGGGACGGATAATTCTAATCGATTCCTATAGTCTTAAAAAAAAAATCATAATCAACAAAAGCAACACATAGACACCTGCTGATTATTTATTTCAGAATAGTTTAAAAAATAACAAGCTCACAGGCTTTCCCCACTCGTGTCAGAATCCTTTCCTTTACCAAAAAAAATAAACTCTATATCATTTTTCCCAATCCAGTAACTGCCTCTTTTCCTCTCAATTTATCTCTTTATTATTATTATTTCTAAAGACCTTTCAAATTCCTTCACCTCCAAGAAATTATGGAAAATAAGAGATAGACTCAAAATTATGGTAATTCTAACTAAGGAGAATACAAATTGATCCAATATATGCTTTTGTGCAAATATATGTGTGGTTAATCAATAAAGATGATTTTAGCATCGCCCATGTAAGTTTTAGAGACTCAAAATGTCTACTTACACCACCTGCATCAATCATGATTATGTCTGCTCCAACATCCAAGCACTCCTTTGCCTTCCTAATTAATACATCCATATCTTCGATCATTTCTTCCTACTTAAAAAAGTTAAACAAAGGACCCAAATAGTTTGTCCTTCAATGGAATAACAGCTGTCTGGAGAAATAATTAGTATAAATTCCAAAATAGATGTCTTTTCCTACACTGAAACCTTATTCGTATGCTACAAATCACTATAACAATACAATCTTAATTGCCATAAACTTAACCAATTTTGTGAAAGACCCCAGAAAAGTTTGTAATTTTGTTCATATGTTTCAAATCCCTTTCTGCAATTTACCAAGAATAATAATTGTCATAACAGAAGACATCAACCAACGTTGTGTGTACATTAACACCAGTAGAAATAGTGCAAGCAAGATCACCACTATGGAGTATTCTTTCAACAGTCAATACTACTCACTGCCTGACCATCTTTGTTTTATGTTCTTGTAGAATATCTAGTATAGGTTGTATCACATCTGTTTAATCCAAAATATGAACCCCATATTCTACATCAATTGAAACAATCACAAGAGAAGATATTGTTGCAAGAGATGCTTCAAAAACAGGTACATTTATATGATCAAGACATGCTTCCAACTTACTTATTGCCTTGCTTCATGAAGGAAAAAGGTAATTTTGGATGAGCAAATTCCATGATGAACTGGGAAAAGACCAGATAACCTAGGTGATGGAAATAAGCAATCATAAAAGCCACCTTTAGAGATTTTTGGAGATTCTAACGAAGTATTGAAATGAGCAGAGAGATTTTCAAGTGTAACAGCAGAAAGTCTTTGTACTTCATCAAGGCCATTTGTTTGAAGTAAACCTCATGAATTCTACCCACTATAACTGAGAAAGCTCCTTCATCTTAGAAGTGAACGTGTGAAAGGAGTATCCATTACTGGAAAATTTCCAGCAAGCTTGCTGCAGCTGACCAACTGTGATTTATAGGAACTTAAACAATCATGTTACAAATATGTAACATAGTGTTGCTTCTTGAATCTTAACAGATTTCAACACTTAGAACCGTATTAAATATGTCATGTCTCTTTCTCTGCTAAAATGGTCTCTATTTAAGGTTCTACCAAAAATCCTCCTAAGCCACATAATCTTGCTTTGGTAGAAGGAAACCCCAATCTATTATGATTTTTATGCTCATCCCTAGGAGTAAATGACATTGTTTGTATATCCAATTCAAGAAGATAAGCTATAAACTTGCAAAACCATATTTTACATCTAGAACTTGCACCACACTCACAGCTTCCAGATCCCCTCTGCCATTGGATATCATATTTCCCAACCTATGTATGTAATCTGAAGTTCCATGTTTGAAATGAGTGCCACCACCAGGTAACCAACATAACTTACCTTGCTCCTGCACCCAGCATTTCCCACCTTTGAATAGATTTTTTAATGAGTTTCTAACATAGTTTAAATCATGACAAGGAATGTACTCAGTGTAATTAGAGGGGTAAACATTCATTTTCCTTTCAGGTATCTATGGTATGTCAGCCTTTCTTGTTTAGATTGCCCCATAAGCATATTGATGACACTATTATATATTGCTTCATTCGAGATAACCCAAGAATTTCACGTCCCCAAACATTGTTAAAGCTTCAAAAAAAAATTCTGTCCAAAACGATGTCCCTAAATATACTACCCGTGGGTTTGTGTATAGCTCAATTTCTAAATTATCATTCTCCAATAGCATACATTTTCCATACTGTGGTCTCAGTGCCTTTGGTCACTTCATTTGATATAGAATAATCGGACTAATATTCTTATTGACACTGTTACTTTAACACCATACCATTGATGGAACTCCAAAATCATTTGGACAATCAACACATGCTACCAGGGAACTGTGAATTTCAATATTACCATTTGCAGAATGAGCATAGTCTTTGTTTAGAATACAAATTTTGTTGTGCAATACAGTAGCACTGTTATGCAATATAACCTTTCCAAAAAAATTGTGATGTCTCAACTTCAGCAGATGTTTTGCCATTTTGATCATCTTCCTAAAAGAAGCACATTACTCAAAAACAAGTTTGATAAGACACTAACTAAACGACAGTTATTTCCTTAACTACTACTCTGGCTTGATTACTTATGAATGAAATAGAGATAGTTCATTGTATGGTTACTTTTAAATATTTTTCCAAACAAACAACTTCTGGGATTTTCATGAATCATGGGTAGTTCAGCCATTACTACTGAATTGCTTTTAAACTTTGGTTATCTGCTCATTCACTCTACTCAGACTTACAAATATCTTTGTGAGTGAAAAATTGAACCACTACTCTACTTCCCTTCCATCTTGTATTAGGTGATATCACATTTTAGATAAATTTTAAAATTTTGTAATTTTAAAATTGTGGGAAACAAACATTAAATCCTCAAATCATTCTCGTTTATCAAGGATCTAGACTTACTTGATTCAAAGTTGGTCTCATACCCATCAATATCCCTCGATCTCCCACAACATCAATTAATCAAAGACTTGGTCTAAAATTTAAAATCCAAAAATCAAATCATCTTTATCCACATAATCAATTTCCCCTTATTGAATTCCTAAGGTCCAAATTGCATCACATTATCCCCACCCCATAAGTACCTAGAAATCCTATT
>VDFB02357472.1:0-25183 GCA_007258455.2 Sequoia sempervirens | reverse complement strand
ATCTTGAAAATTACAATCTAGGTTCTTGAGAATTTTGGACAAAAATTAGGAGACAATAAGGTAAAAAAACCCATTAAATTTCACAAAAACCCAGTTCGTGGTTTTAAAGAAAACTTCACCAGTCCAATGCTCTGAAACTTTGCTTTCATGCTCCAGAATTTTTGAAACTAAAGAAATATCTAAGTAAAGGATAAGTATGATAGCATTTATGAAGAGGTTGAATAGTTTGGAATTCTATGAGTAGTTGAGGGACAACAGTTGAGAGCATCTAGGGGGAAATTCAAAGCATCTAAGGCAGGTTGTTGGGTTGTGCAAACAAATGAAGCATATTTAGGAGATAGTTTTGGACAGTTTGAACATTTTTGCAAGCATCTAGGAGTTGTTTTATGAGTTTTAATGATACATAAGGGGAAGACATAAATTTTTCAACATTCAAATTTCTTTTTGGAGCTTGTTTAGGGGCTACAAAATAGACATATTTGTTTTGGACGACCAAAAAAGATTGACTCAACAAGATGAAGAAAAAACTTATCTTTTTCCCTCAACACATGTTCCTATCTTCTAACAAGTTGTTGTACAACTATAAGACTCATATTTTAGAATTTTATAAATTCATTGTAATCAAGGAATCAAATGAGGAAGAGTTTTATAAAATAATAGAGTTCTATTTTAGCAGCAGTAGTGTAGTTGTTTGTAGTTTTTATTTCATAGTTTATTTTCCAACAATATTTCCATTCCTTGTTATTTACATTTCTAGAATTTCCCTTGAATGCTTCTTAAGATAGATTTCATTCCAACATTTTTATTTACCAACTCTTAAATTAGATTTATTTCCAGCAATTTCTTTCATGCATTATCTTTCAATTCTATTTGTAGAAAAAGAATGTCATGCAAATGATTTCTTCTCCCTCTTACATATTGCTATGGACATCGCCTCTTCTCCCTCTTGCATATTGCCATGGACATTGCTTTGGATTGAAATTTATAATTAAATGATGAGGATTGCAACGACCTTCATCAATTAACAAATCAGATGGAACATTCCAAACATATACGAAAGACAAAAACTTCAACATTGTTTAGATCAAGTTCAATGAATCACAAGTTAGACATCGTCACGCTAAAATATTGGCACAATGTTATAGCGATTGCATTGACAATAGTTGGACACCCATACTTCACATTGCAAAGCCTACTAAAAACCTATACAACTAAAAGAAATTGACTATTAGAAAACAATTTCCAATACAATTAGCATGTGCTCGTACAATTCACAAATCACAAGGCCTTACAATGCAAGCATTAGCATTTGATTCATCAGGCATAAATAAACATGGATTGGCATATACGACTCTATCACGTACACAAACAATTGACACATTATTTTTGTTAAGACCTCTTACGCAAAACCATTTCAAAGTGAAAAAAAAGTGATTACCGAAATGTCACACCTACAATCAACAATAATTTGGGAATTTGAAAATGAACAACTACAAAGAATTAGTGACAAACATTTACTACTAACCACATTCAATACTCGTAACCTGGTTGTACATATCAAACACATACTTAATGACCGCGAAATGATGTCATCTGATATTATTTGTCTATAAGAAACACATATGCAACTATCTAAATATAATAATAAATTCCAAAGTTTTAATCATTTCTCAACAAATCACATACATGGTGTAACAATGTTTACTAAAAATAATCTATTAATTTAAAAAATAGTGCAACATAAAATGAAAAATGTAGAAGCTATAACAATAACAATAAATTTGACAAGTGATGAGATCAACATATGTAATCTACATGCAAGACCCAACACACCACTAACAAAAATTATAACAATCACAAATGAAGTATTCTCTTGTGTGAATTTACCATCGACCTTATATGTTGTAGACGACTTCAACATTGACATGTCTGTGGATAATGGCCGAAAGAATTTGCTATCGAACCACATGCACAATTCCAAAATGTATTTTATTTTATATAAATTAAACCACATCAACAAACCACTAATTGACCATATTTGGTGTAATATAAACACACAACCATATTGTATTTACAAATCACAAGCATATTGGAGTGATCATGATCCAATTTTTATAAAGTTTGAAACAAATGACAAATGGAAATCCAATTAATATCTTTTAAAAATATTAATATTTTGAATCTTTCTTGTAGCAAACAATGGAGTTGAGCAAGAGAATGAAAACAAGCCAAAAAAAAATACAACAAATATCAAAAGGTGAAAAGCATTGTCTATGTTCAATTATAGTATCCAAAATAGTCTTGAAATCAATAAATTGAATTCCTATCATCATTGCAGATCTAAAAGCAAGAAGAAAAATACAGTATCAATTGAAGAACTTCACTCCCACAAGGGAGGAAATATATTTGAAGGAGATGTCATTGTCATCTACAAAACAAGTCTAGACAAACAAAATAACACAAAAGAAGTTCTTCGTGCATATTTAACTGACGAGAAAGGTGAAATGACAATTACTATCAATATAATTGGTGTCAGAAAATAACATAAGGAAAAATAGTTCTTGGGACAACTATATGCATTACAGATTTCCGAATTGCACCAAAGACAAACTATGACCGTGGTGATTGCAACAACATCTTGATTTTCACAAACACAAGCACAGTCAAAGTCATACCGCGCATGCATGATGATTACAAATTCATACCAACTAGCACAATTAGACAACTACTTACAAGTGAAGAAAACTATGGAATTGGATTTGTAGGGGCACTTGTGGTTGACACTAAAAGAACTTTCTAGTTTGTTGTTGAAATAAAAGATGGACATTCCAAATTGGACAAAGCACAGGTATAAATATTCTTCTAATTCTATATTTGATTACAATTTACAACAATTATTGCTTACCATATTTTTTAACTATAAATGTTCAAATAAAAGCATACATCCACAATATAGGTACAAATGCATGAGAGTTTGGAACATCATTTCTCTTAAATGGAAGAACAAATTCATCTCGAACAATATCCAATAATGCTATTTAGAAACATTGTAAAGCGATGAGAATCAAAATACAACACTCTAGAAATAACTCAATCAACATACATCAACAAATTGGATAACAAGAGGGTCTTCGAGTATCTAAACTATTTGTTGCATTCAACATTTGAGGTAAGTAGGGCCTTTGATTATGTGAACAATTTGTTCTATTCAACATTTGAGATAAGAAAATTTGCACCTATGTAATTATAACTATTAGAAAATGATGAAAAAAATAATATACATCTTTGTTATATTTTGCAGATTCGTGGAACCATAAAAATAGCTAATGCATTTTCAAATCCATTCCATGCTTTCTGTCTACATTGCAACTATAAATTTGATACATATGGAGAACTTCAAGAACAAACTACTTACTGTATTAAATGCAAACAACAAGTTGCATGTATCTACTCTCACTACCTGAAAGTGACTTTAACAACCGAAAAAAGAAAACAATAGAGTGTTCCATGGACAAATCTGTTATTCAGCTCTTGCTTCCTAATTTACTGAACATTTCCTATGAAGAATACATTGATGATAAATCATCAATTGTTTTCATCCTAAGAGACTTCTGCAAAAAAAGACATTTCAAATTGAATCAAATCAACCTTGTAACTAGTATTGAAGACTGATCTATAAATCTTATGGCTAGGTATTCTTATATTTCACAACCACTTAGCTTCATTTAAATGTTAACTTTCTATACTACAATATCCATTCAAAGATTATTGCATAAAACAAAAACAATGTCCTCAAAACCACCTTCAAACATTTTTTTGTAGGAAGGAATGTCCAAAATCACGTGGTTTGTCATCTTCTACAAGGAGAATCAGTGGCACATCTTGAACAGGGACAATAAATATGCAATATTTCAATGTGTTATAGCATTTTCATTTCAAAATAATGACTACAACAAACAATTATATAATTATCTATTACCATTGATAATGTATTGACCAAAGTGGTCTATAAAGAGACAAATGTATATTGTTTACTTTTCTGTGCATTTAGACTCATATATATTTATTAGCAAATGCAATGATTACAACTATTTTAAGCAATTCTTAAACAAACAAGTTACAAATCGTACCGACAGGAATCAGATGCAATGCGTCTCTTGTTATATTATAAGTATATGAATTCTTCTATGATATATGTTAATAATAATTGTGTTGAATTATTATTTTGTGTACAATTGATGGTAAATTGGGGTACATTCAAAATTTTGTTGTAATTTTGTAATTATTAGTCTTAAGATTTATATTATGATGGTTGTTTATTTATAAATAAATAATTTTTTGATTATACATATTTAATGAAAAAAATAGAAAATAAAATGTAAGAAATTATATTTTAGTCAATAAAACATGCAATTTGATTTCATTATTACAGAGGATGGCGAAACGACTATTGTAGTCTTTTTGTAGCGACACAATAATGAATGCATTATTTTCTACATTTGTTGTAATAGTTATAGTTAAGGAAGAATATGATACGTCTTTCATATTTCTATTTTCTTCTAATGTGTGATGATTACACAATTTGGGATCTTATTTTTTTAATAATAATTCAAAGAATTTTGTGTATCATTTGAATGCATCCATTGCACTCCATGTGAATTTTGTATTTCTATTAGTTTTGGTCTCCATAATGTAAGAGAACACATTTATATTTAATCTTTTCTATTTCATTTTTTATCTCATAAGTGAGACACAAAGAAAACCCCACCTTAAACAAACTATTTAAAGTTTATTTCTAGATTCTATTAAAATGAAGTTAAAATTACAATGCAAAGTATATAAAGATTAAATTATTTATCTAATATTTATAACAATGATGAATACAAAATGAGATGAGAGAGGCATCCACCAAGTTTTTACATGATCATCCTTCCTTACCACAACACTAATCACACATGCTAGTGATCTTTATCAAAGTTGTGTGAGTTAACACCAAAAATAATGTTGTGTAAATCTCCATGTCATGATTGCATGTTTGATAATAACATGAGAATCTTTTATTATTTCTTTAAATGCATAATCCCAACAAATGGGTAAAACTAAACCCTTGGAAAATCATAATAATATAGATATGTGAGGTAATTTGTTAAGCTTTTACTTGCTCATAATGAAAATCTTGATTTAATTTGGTTTATGAACCTACACATTATCATATTTTAGGATAGTCCCATAATTATCTACATGATTAGCTGCTAGATACCTTAAAAATATATATTATTTATTACTTCTATATAACACATTGAAGATCTTGTTTATTTTATGCATTCCACCAATCTAGAGTAAGATGTGTTATAGTAAAATCTATAAGATAGATGCTTGTTGCATGAGTAGTTATGGGAGCTTTTTCCAATCCTAGGGCTTCAATTATGGGTAGGGGTAGGGTTAGTTTAGAGGATAGGTAGATATGGTGGGAGAAGGGAGAAGTTGTATTCCTTACCTTGATTTGGTCCAATAGTGATTCTGCATGGTTAAGATGAGTTGGTCCAATAGTGATCCTAGCCCAATTATATAAGGCAATGGATCTCATGATCACTTGCATGAATGTGAGATGGGATCCCAAAGTTGTATGTATGTGTAGTAATGTCTTATGTAGGTATTGGATTGTCTTATATAGGCAATGTGAAACTTTAGTTGAGCATGGATTGGCTAATATTTGGAGCTAGCAATCAAGGTCATAATGCTAGAAATTATAATAAGAGGGGACCCCTACCTATATTTAATATGGGGAATTTTACCATGTTGTAATGTGTGTTAGTTGCTAGTTTGTTAGTGTAAGGGACTAGGGATATAAAAAGAGTATATAACTATTTGTTATCAATTATAATGTGTCTTCCCCCAACTATAAAAAGGTATCTAGCACATTATATTTTTTTAAAGGGGACAAATTGAAAAATATTATTTTTCAATCTTTGCTACAAGTCATAAAGCCAACCCATCCAATATTTTCACTTAGGAGAACTTCACTCTACCAATATGGTAGATTTGCTTAAGATGTTCATAAACACTACCATCTTTACGATCTCAACAAACAACAAGATCAAGGTGAAGAAGTTCCAAAAATATACATATGTTTAGTTCAAAACTATGTAGTAGGGTTCAAGTCTACAATGGCCCAAATCAAAATTGTGATGTTCAAGATTGAACCATGAGTTTTTCTACACTTATTCAAATTCTAAGACATTCATTGGACCAATGCTAATAAATCTCTAAATGTAATGAATCAATTATATACATCATCAATAATCACTCCATCATTAATTCTAAAAATATACCTCTCTATCTATTTATTTAATTATCATAAATATTTATAACAAATTTATCAACTAAATTTGAATAATCTAGGTTAATTGTATGCTTAGTGTTTGTATTCATTTAATTAACCTAAATTTAGGTAAATGCGATTTTACTCCCTTACACAACCATGAGAAATATAATATCTTTTATATTATTTAAAATGTGAAAATTTTCTTTTAAGTTTAAGGTATGATTTGAAAATCTTGATTTTCTTAAATATCTAAAATATGTTGTTGTAAAGAAATAATTAATATCTTTACAAAAATCTTTTTAAATAGACTTGTAAGTGTAAAAAATATTTGAATATTATTTCACATTGTGAAATTAATTTCAAGCCATGTGAAAATATTTTTAAAAATCTACCTAAAAATATTTTAAAAATAAAAGCTAAAACATATGACAAACATCTACATGGACATATCATAGTTTTAATTAGTGATTCATTACATTAAAATGTTAGGATTAGGGTGTCTCGATCTTAGAGTCCTAGCATATAATTTGTTATTATTTGTTGATGATTATTTAATTTCCTAAGTTAATTGTCTACCCAAATTATTGTCACTTTGTGGGACCTACAGGTGAGGTGGCATCCTACATGGAAGGTGACATGTACATTTTGTAAGCTATTTTAGTGGAGGTAGGCATCCACTTTGGAGGACCTAAATTTGCACCTAATATGGTAGCATTTTTCATAAGTTACTATGTAACAGTGTATGACAACTTGCTATGTCAATTTATGACTAATTGTAATGGTGGAAGAGTCATGCATGACAAATTGTAAGTTAACTATGATAGGTGGGACCCATGTGATAAGGGTGCCTACACATGCAAGGAATTTGCATCCATGCAGACTCATTGCATGTTCAGTGGTGGCTAATTTCGAGGAGACAGGTTTCAAAAATAGAAAAAGCCTAAAGTTATGGGTTTTGATTATGACAACATGTCATAATGAATTCATGTTAACAATTAGGCATGGATTTTGGTTTTGGTAAGTTTTTCCACCTTCTCTTGATGTTGAAAGGCTATAAATACTTGATGCCTTGGTGCATTTTTAGGATGATAGGTTGAAGATTGTTGGCATGCCATTATGCTTTCAGAATTACTCTAGATTCTTGTCATACTATGAAGACTCTTAAAGAGCATTGCTCTTATGTGTATTATAACTATTGTTGTTATTGATAATACATGTTCAGATACATATTTGGAGTGTAGGTTTTTTTTCGAAAGGGATTTCCCACATAATGACTATGTTATGGTTTGCATAGTTTATTTGTTTTACATGTTATTAAATGTGCATTTGTTTGTAGTTGTAACTGTAAGGTGTTTAAGAGAAATTTTTGTAACTCTCCCCTACTTAGATTAGTGTAGGAAGCTACTTTTGCTCTGCTCGATTCCTTTTAGTTGGTATTAGAGCTTGGCCAACCTTGATTTCGTTGTTGGGTTTGAAGGGTTTTTTTATCTAATATTTATTTCAGTGGGAGTTTTGTAGAAGACCATTTCGTAACTTTGTTATAGGTAAAGGATGGAAAGCACATCCGAAAGAATCAAAATGGATAAGTTTAATGATGGAAACTTCAAGTTATGGAAGTTAAAAATGGAGGATGTGCTCATGGATAGAGATATGTGGGTTGTAATATCCAGTACAAAACCATCTACTACAACCTAGGTAGATTGGGATCTGAAGGATAAAAAAGCCAAGGGTTTGATAAGACTTTATTTGGTTGATTGTGTGCTCTTGAACATCCATGAAGAGAAAATGGTTGCATTTTATGGAAGAAACTTGGAGACGTTCATCAGGGTAAATCCCTGGTAAACAAGTTATTCTTGCAGAAGAAATTGTATTCTATGAAGATGGAATATGGCGGGTCCGTAGTAGATCACCTGAATGCATTTAACATGATGATAGCTCAACTGCATTATGTTGGAGATAAGATTGCAAACTAGCATAGTTGCATGCTTCTATTGTGTTCTTTATCAGACTCGTGGGATCACCTAGTAATGGCCATTGGGAGTACTACCACCAATTTAAGATGGATGAGGTGGTTACTTCGTTGTTGTTTGAAGAGATGTGGAGGAAATTTTCTGAGATGGCTAAGGAGGACCTTGTTGTTCATGGTAGATCGAAAGAGAAAAGAAAGAAGAAGGACAAGAATTCAAAATCCAAATCTCCAAGGAGATCTAAGTCTCCCAGCAAGTCCAAGGAAAAATGTTGAACTGTGACAAATCTGGTCATTTCATAAAAGAGTGCAAGGAACAGAAGAAGAAAAAGGAAAAAGTGTTTCTCAAATTTTGACTATGAAAAATCCTCTCAAGATGACATAGATGCATTTTTCGCAGTCTTGGAAACCCATGCATTGGAAGATGCGTGGTTGATAGATTTAGGTGCCTCTTTCCACATGACCTCGTAGAGGGGTTGGTTCTTGAAGTATGAAGAATATGATGATGGGAAGGTGTATCTAGGTGATGACTCTCATCTAAAGATTGTTGGTCATGGAAGAGTCAAAATAAAATTCCCCGATGGAAGAGTGAAGGAGATTGATGGTGTCTTGCATATCCCGAGTTTGGCATGATACCTACTCTCTTGTGATAAACTGAATGATTCGGGATGCAAGTTGTTTTCTTGAGTGGAGGATGCAAGATGATGAGAGGAGCTATGGTGTTGGATAAGGGTGTTTAGATTGACACCTTGTACAAGTTGGATGCATGCATGGTTCAGTGAAATAGTTCTTTTGATACATTGAAGAAGAGACCTTTGGATTCTTCATCCTCACCGTTAGATCATGCAAAGAAGTCTATAACAACTACATTTGATGGTCATGCATTTTGGGTACCTAAGGGTGCTCATTCCTTGGAAATTAAGCTTCTTATTGAGAAGGAAATGTTATGACACCAATGACTTGGTCACATTGGTGAGAAGGGTCTTAGATACCTGAAGAATAAGAGCCTTGTTGAAGGTATGATGATTGTAATATCCGTGGAGTGAAAATATTGGATCAAATTTTAAAAATCAAACATATATTAATAAACATTAAATCGAAAAGCTGAAAAAGGAAAACAAAATGTGAAAACCGTAAAGTAGCTTCGAAACCGTCTTATCTTCCTCTATCTTCAGCGTTTGTTGTTTTCCAGCTAGCTCTCAGATCAATAGATCAGTCTCAACAAAATGACAACTAAAGAACGAGATTTAAAATGCAAACTATGCTAAGTGCAAAAGCTATGCTAAAATGAGAAGATTGTTGTGATATTGAAACTGGTATGAATGCAAATGCTAGTTGCGTGTATGCGTAATGTATGCATGCGTAAATGAGTATATGAAGTGTAACCAAAGCTTGGATTTGCACCAGAATTTATAGAGTTTTCAAATGGGTTTGATTGGTTGAATCGATCGACGGTCCGGATTAAGCTTGTTTCGAACGGACGGTGGGAGATCTTCAAAAGTGGAAGAGAAGGATGGAAGGTTTCTCTTTTCTTCAATTTTGTCATTGAGTTTCGAAGGGAAACTTCCATTTCAAAGGATAAGATGTGAATTTGGAAGGGTGAGTTAGCACAAGTTAGAAATTAAATAAAATAAATTTATTTAATTTAGAAGTGGAGATGAAAATGGAAATCCACATAATTAAATAACTCATATTTAATTATGTTTAAAAATGAAATTAGGGTGAGTGGAAAATATTAAATAAAATATTTAATATTTTAAATTCGAATATGGGATGGAGAATATTCCATTATTCAAATATTCAAAAATATTTAAACTTTAGAACCAAATGATAATTAAATATAAATAAACTATACAAATTTATTTAATTTAATTAAGCGGAGGGTAGAAATGTTAGTAATTAAATAAAATTATTTATTTAATTTAAGGTAGAAGAATTTAGAAGATGAATGATATAAATAAATAATTAAATTTATTTATATGTAGATGACATTAGAGGAATTAATTAAATAAATCATATTTAATTAATTAACAAGCTTAATCATGACCATTTTTAGACGTATACATTTTGCCCCTCTTTGAAGTGATGTGCAAAACACATTGCTTCAAAGAAAAATAAGATTTTTGCCCCTGACGTGCTTCCGATATTTCTGCTGATGATGCCCCCTCGGGAGGTAAATTACGAATGAGAGAGAGTGATTTAACTCGCGATAAATGATGAAAAAGAATGTCCATTTTGAAAATAAAGTCAAATTTTACCCTCGGTTGACCTTTAAAAGGTAAAAAGGTTGAAAAAGACAAGTCATTTGTACTGTTGACTTTGGTGAAAACTGTAGCTGTGAGAGTGACATCGCGACATGGAGATTCCGTATCATTGCCATCGATTCAAGAGATCACACAGATATCAGAGGCCAGCAACGTATGGACCACCAGTGAGTCGATCTATCCTCTTATGCTTTCGAATTTTTCCGTTTGGATCAAAATTTTCATGTTTTTCCACGGATTCAGTTTTTAAAATTACGTTTGCGCGCATATAGAAAAGTTTAGGTGCTTTCGAAAAAAATAGGCGTGCATAGGGTAGAAACAAACGCGCATAGAGCATGGATTTTAAATGTTGTAGAAAAACAAGTTTAGCGCATCTCGTAGAAACTAGCGCGCATACGGTAGGTTTGAAAATTTTAGGGGTAGAGCGCATATAGGGAAAACAAACGCGCATATAGGAAAGTGCGCATACAACAAAAACAGTGGCGCATTGGATGAGTGAAGTGGTGCATATGGGAAAACGCGCATTGGGGGTCTGTTTAAGCACATAGGGTGAAAACAACGACGCATACGGGATTTAGCGCATCCCATAAAAAGAATGACGCATTTGGTAAAATAGGCAGAATGAATGTTCTATGAAAATGATGATTTGTATTGCTTCCTTAGTCAATAGATAGGAAAATTATCGTGTCATCATGCTGATATGGATAGAGATGATAGGAAAATCGAATGATTGATTGATAACTTTGCTTCCCAGGATAGAAAACAAAGAACAAGTGAGTGAACTAATAACTTTGCTTCCTAAAGTAGAAAACAAAGAGTAAATGATTGATATGACTTCTGATAAATTTGCTTTCTGCGATAGAAAACAAATAGTAATTGATTGTAAGACATATTTGATATCCAGCTAGATAGATTTGATTTGATTTGATTTGATTGACAGGACTGATTGTGTGATATGGGTCGTTGATGTGATGCATTGATATGAGTCATTGATATGGGTTTGAGATAGTTTGTTGATATAGGTCACTGATAGATATGGGTCTGATTGATGTTGTTTGAATGATTGATATGATTGGTATGATTGATATGAATCTGATGAAATATCCTTGTGATGAAAATAGGTGGTTTTCAAAAACCTCTAGATTAGAGAGCGACATTCAGCAGGATGGGATAGGATCCCTGAGTTGACACCTGCTGACATAGTGTTGATTGATACATGTCGTCTGAGATCCTTGTTGGCGATGTCATTGATTAGGGTCAACAGAGGATTGTTGATGATGCTTGCAAAGCGATGGGATTCAGAGTACAACACCTTTCACATGTCGACCGATGAGGTGACAGTGACTCCTGAGGACGTGTACAGGATATTAGGTATCCCTGTGGTTGGAGCCCTTATGTATTACGATCACAAGGAGCTAGGGGGCACAGATGTGTTGAGGAGAGTATACAGAGACGCATATATAGTCAGGTACTGGGTACCATGGGCTATTTTTTGAGGATATCCAGCCTTGCCAATAGTTTTGGGTGCTTTCATTAGAGGTCTCCTTTCTCTGGATCGCTGGGCAAAGGGATTATCAGTGGGTTGGGGCAGGATTCTAGAGCAGATGATGCTATAGCCACGGCGATATGTGTAGGGGAGCTGCATGTTAGCTCATCTTTATCATGATTTGCACCAGGTGGTGTACAGAGGGTCCTCTAGTTTGTCATGTGGGGTGACATTATTACAGATCTAGGCATGGGAGCATTTTGCTGTGATGAGACCGGCTTGCCCCAGAGTTAGGCCACTAGGTAGGCCATATATCTATATGTATGCGGTGTTCCTTACCCAGCCCAAGCTGGGCAAGGTAGATTATTGGAGGTGTCTGCTGGATGACATGGACATAGTTGTATGGTGACCATATCTAGATTGTGAGCCATGGGCTACCGATGACATAGAGATGCCATACGTATGTATGTCGTGATTCCTGATAGGGAGGACTCCCTTCATTTTGGAGAGATTTTTGGCCTTGCGGGTGCAAAGGCAATTTGGATTTACTCAGGGGATGCCACAGGGGGTTGTACATTACGCCCGGAGCAAAGATGAGGTCAGATGGGGGCCGTGCATTTCATATGAGGCCACATATACAGAGTTTATGGCATTAGCACCTAAGGTATGGGCTGGCAGGCAAGATATTGTGGATACGGGCATGTCTGATGAGTACTCTGCATATTTTCACATGCATCCCTTTCCTCGGTTCACCAACCTTGATGAGCCAGCATCAATTTTGATAGTACCATAGCTAGGTGCAGTGAGGCAGGATGATGTGGCCGGTGGTGTGCAGGGAGCAGTCGGAGGAGAGGAAGTGGAGAGCGGGGACGAGGAGGATTCAGATGATGATGATGATGATGGTGGAGATGATGGTGGAGAGGGGGGACATGTGCTAGGGAGGTCGAGACTAGATATCTTGAGGGGTGTTCAAATTATGCGACGGTTGAGGATAGGGATAGGACAACAAACAGTGATCCAGATGGCATCCTCCTCACAGTAGGGACAGTTTGCCACACTTCAGGCCCAGGTGCAGATGTTACAGGGGCAGCAGGGTCAGTTGCAAAGTTAACTAGCGTAGTCACAGGCTTTCATTGTACAATTTCAGGTGCAGTTGGTACAGGCATAGGCATAGGCACTAGAACAGGCACTTGCTCCAGGTCCACAGTTAGCCCAGTTGATCACAGATAGGGATGCGTTCAAACGGAGGGTGGTAGAGGCTAAGGGCATGGCTCAGAATCTGATGGGCACTGTAGAGAGTGTGTCACTACGGGATGCCATTGCTGAGGGTATGGAAATGGCTAGGGAGGCTGAGTATTATAGGGTCAGATATGAGGAGTTGTGTCCTCCATAGCACAGAGAGCCATACCCACAATCCCATAGCAGGACGAGGAGCAGATCACAGACACATACCCAGAGCAAGGGAGTGACAAGACCACGGCAGGATCTAGATGCAAGCACCAGTGGTAGACCACCTCCTTCCGGACCAGCACCATCAGGGGCATCTACTAGCTAGACTTTATGATATTATTTTTGGAGCATGTATATGCCATTTTTGATGTATTGGACATTTTAGTTTCATTGGACATTTGGACATTTGTATCATTTTTGATGAGCGATGATTATGTAGTGGTCATGATTATTTTGATGTTGATCTTATGTGGATTTATGATGCGATGATATGATATGCATTTATGTCTATGTGTTTATGGAGATTTGATGACTAACATGATATGCAGGATGATTTGATTATGATGTTTTATTATGATGATGACTTGATGATATGTACTAACGATGTCATGCAGGTGAATGATTTATGAGGTGTATATGGAATGTTTATTTTTTATTTGGATTTTTCAATGCAGATAAAAGATGAAAAATGAATGTTGTGTTCATGATATGCATTATGATATGATGTGATGTGATGATATAAGTGGATAAAATGTTATGACATGGGATGATAGGAATATAGTTATGAAATAGTGATGTATAAATAGTGATGTATGATAAAATGATATGTGATGAAATATAATGATTTTTTATTAGAATGAATGGATAAATGAAATGATAAATGGGATTATAATGAAATGAAATGATATGAAATGATGGAATGTTAAATTATAAAGTAATTAAAATGAATGGAGTGTTAAATGATATGATATGAAATGTTAAATGGATAGATGATAATGAGATGAAATTGTTAAATGATAATAATAATAATAATAAAATGAGATGATATGAATGAAATGAATGATAATGATAATGAAATGATATGCTTTGATAATGATAATAAAATGAATGATAATGATGTAATGAATAATGAGTGAAATGAGGTGATAATGAAATGGTAATGACATGAATAAAATTATAAAATGTGAGATGAATGATGATGCAATAAATGGTAATGATAATGAAATAATGAAAAGATGATAATATAATAATAATGAATGGAAGGAACGAATGATAAAAGAACAAAATGAAATGACTATAATATAATGATAATGAATGAAATGATAATGGAATGAATGATAAATGAAAGAAATGATTATAATATAATGATAATGAATGAAATGATAATGGAAATGGTAGTGAAGTAATAATGAATGGCCAATGAGAGGAAATAAAATGATAACCGATATGGAATGATATGAAAATGAAAGGCAAATGAAATATTGATAAAATGAAAATGCAACTAATATGAAATGATGGAATGATATAAAACGATGATGAAAATGAATGGAATGGTGAGATGATAATGATGAAATGATATGAATGCAATAATAAAATGATAATGAAAATGAAACTAATATGAAATGATAAAATGATAATGATGATGAAATGATATGAAACTAATATGAAATAATAATGAAAATGCAACGATGATGAAATGATATGAAATTGATATGAAATGATAAGGATATGAAGCTAATATGAAATGATAGTAAATGATAATGATAATGCCATGATAAAATGATAATGAAATGATGAGATGATAATGCAAATGAAAATGCAATGATAATATGATAATGCTACAAATGTTTGCATCGTCCTCCACAAATAATCCAACGAAATATGATAGCGGATGACTGTTCAAAAACTCTCGACGCAAATCCAATATGCAGTTATGTACAATGACCTAAAATGAAAATACCACTAAATTAAACCGACCATTTTGTTGAGCCTTTTAGTGAGCCTGCTTAAATCATCATAGAGCGTTTGAAAATGTTTGAAGTGTATAAAAGCATCAGAGGGGAAATTAGCACCAATGATGACTTGAGTACAACTTTCATGATTTTTGATATAGCAAGTGAACACAAGCATCTAAGTATAATTGAACCGAGATGGCCTGAGCATTTCTTGCATAAACAGACAAAGACTAACCACCCTTTGATGCAAATTTGGAACTGTCATCAATGATAATTTTTGAAAAAAATCATGTCTCGCGACATATTTGCAATAGATAAATGATTAACCTCAAAATAGCAAACCAAGAAAAATCATCCCCTTTCCTTGCCACTCTAGTTCAGTACATCATCGAGTGTGCTCTAGAGAAATGATATCGAAAAATAAATAACCATTTTCAAAAATGAAATACTATGATTCCAAACATTAGTCAGATTAGAGATCATCCAGATATGCTTCATCATAAGGTATGCAACTGAAAGCAACTATGATATGGATCAATGATTGGATGGTTGATTTGGTTGTTTTGTTTGCGTGATTGGTTTTGATGTCATTGTCCTACTGTTTTGGTAAAATCTGAAAGTTGATTGCCCTCAGTATGTATGTGTTTGCCCTTAGTATCAACATAACTTGCTGAAAATGAATATGTATAATAATCAAGCCATGATAAGACGTTATCGCTTGAGGCAAATGATGATAGCATGGTGCTGGTATGACCCTAAGATGGTGAAAAAGATGCATGAAAATGAAGGCTGAAAAGTTAAGTGCAGAACATGAACTAGTAGATGGAGAGCTTCCAAATAGCGTCTATTTACCAGATTTTCACTATTTGTTTTTATTGCATTTTCTTGTCAATAGATTGCTGTTTGCAGTTTCACCCTATGACTTCTTTTTTGGTATTTCTTGTGGGACTTTTTATGATTTTTGTATTTCTTCAGGACTTTTTGATTTTTGTATTTCTTCAAGACTTTTATGATTTTTTGTATTTCTTTAAAGACTTTTTGATTTTTGTATTTCTTTAGGACTTTTCTGATTTTTTGGTATTTCTTGGACTTTTTGATTTTTGTATTTCTTCAGGACTTTTGATTTTGTTAACCTTCTTAGACATATGCACTGAGGTGCATCTTTGTTGATAGGCTCGTCAAACAGGTCCCCTTCTGGTGTTGATAGCTTGTAGGCTCCTGAACCATAGACTGCGATAACCACATAAGGACCTAGCCAATTTGGTTCGAACTTTCCTTTCTTCTCTCTGTCTTGTTGATTGCGTGGATTCTCTTTCAGAAAAAGATCACCCACTTGAAAGGTACATGGCTTTACTTTGTGGTTGTAGCTACGAGACATCATTTGTTGATATGCTTTTAGATGATCAGCTGCTCTTTGTCTCTTCTCATCTAGGAGTTCCAGTTCTTGGAGTCGGGAAACTCGGTATTCATCATCTGTTGTAAGGCCTTTTAATGATACTTTGAGTGAGGGAATCTCCACTTCTAAGGGCAATATATTACCTCTGCTCTCCATAGACAAAATGAATGGTGTTGCTCCTGTTGGTGTGTGAATGCTAGTTCTGTACGCCCATAATGCGGGATTGAGTTGAACGTGCCAATCCTTCTTTGAATCATTCACAGTCTTCTTTAAGATTTTCAATATCGTTTTATTTGAGGCATCTGTAGCAGCCCATTCCCTTGTGGGTAGTAAGGTGTTGAGTATCTATGATGTATGTGAAATCTCTCACAAAGTTCATCAACATCCTAATTTTTGAACGGACGTCCATTATTTGTAATAATAGAGTTGGGAATGCCATACCGACAAATGATATAGTTGAGTATGAATGATGATATTTGTTTGCCGGTAACTTTGGTAAGAGGGACTGCCTCAATCCACTTGGTAAAATACTTTGTTGCTGTGATGATAAATTTATGCCCATTTGATGAAGAAGGATGGATCTTGCCCACTAGATCTAAGCCCCATTGAGAAAATGGCTAGGTTGGTGTAAATGGTTGAAGTTCTTGTGCAAGAGCATGAATGAGATTCCCATGAATCTGACATTTTGAGCATGTTTTCACAAAAGTGAATGATTCCCTCTCCATTGTAGGCCAGTAGTAACCCATTCTAATCAATTTCTTGGCTAAGGTCAGTCCACTCAAATGAGTACCACAGATACCACCATGAACTTCTTGTAAAACTTTGTCAGATTCCTCACGTTCAAGACATCAGAGTAAAGTACCATCAAGACCACAGCGGTAAAGGGTGTCAATGATAAAATTGTGGCCAGTTGGCCCGAATAAATGCGTTTTGGTTATATGGGATCATCGGTGGTAAGATGTCATCTTTGAGATAGGCATAAATTTTTCCGTACCAAGGCGAATTGGGTTCTACTAAGTGGCAAATGATTTGGCTTTCAGGTGTATCATAAGCAGGTGTAAATGATTGTTCCACTAGAAATTCATAACAATTTTGAGTTTTTGGGAGTTGTAACAATGATGCAATCATAGCCATGGCGCCAGCTACTTTATTATCAAGCCTTGGAATTTGTGTAAATTTGATGTCCACAAATTATTTCTTGAAGTCATCCACCATCTTTTTACATATGGTAATAGTTCTCCTCTTTGGTTTGATAGTCATCCCATTGATCGATAGATGACTAATTTGTGAATCTCATACACACACGTAAATTACATTTATTCTCCATTCCGGTCTTTATTTTTTGGGTCGATGATCAATGCTTCATATTCGGCTATGTTGTTGGTGCATGGAAACATCAACCTATATGATCGAGGAATGGTGTGTCCTTGAGGGGTGACGAAAAGTATGCCTGCCCCCGATCCATGTTGAGTGAAAGAACCATCAAAATATAGAGACCATGTTTGTTTAGATTCTGTAGTGAAGACATCAGCATCTGGAAATTCAATGTGCAGGGGATGATCTGCTTGTAATGGTACTTCAGCTAATTGATCGGCGATAACTTGTCCTTTGATTGCCTTGCGATCCACATAATGTATGTCAAACTCACTCAGAATCATTACCCACTTTGCTAACCTTCCTGTCAATGAAGCTTTGCTTAACAAGTACTTGAGTGGATCAATCTTTGAAACCAGATTGATCGTATGGGTTAGCATGTAATGCCAAAATTTCTATGAAGCAAAAACTACTGCCAGACAAGCCTTCTCAATAGAAGTGTAGTTGAGTTCATGACTTGTCAATGTTCTACTGATGTAGTAGATTGCGCATTCCTTTCCTGTAGAATCTTCTTGTGCTAACAGTGCCCCTAGAGATGTCTCTGTTGTGGCAATATATAAGATGAGTGGTTTGTCTAGATTTGGTGGTATGAGAACTGGTGGAGTCATCAGATACTGTTTGATTTGTTGAAATGCTAATTCACATTTGTCATCCCACTTGAAAGGAACATTTTTATGCAGTAGATGTGTGAAAGGTAAACTTTTATCTGCTAATTGTGCAATGAACCTCTGTATAGATTGAAGTCGTCCTTGCAGTGATCTCAACTGACTGATGTTCTTTGGTGCAGGCATTTCCAGAATTGCTTGTACTTTTGTAGGATCCACTTCAATTCCTTTTTCTGAAACAATGTACCCCAAGAGTTTTCCAGATTTGACCCCAAAAACACATTTCTTAGGGTTGAGACGAACTTTGAATTTCTCTAGTCTTGCAAATATTTTGGATAATATTTCAAGATGCCCTTCTCTGGTGTATGATTTTTCCAATATGTCATCCACATAATCTTCCATGAAGACATGCATCATGTCATGAAAGATTGTAGTCATGGCTCTTTGATAGGTAGCCCCAGCATTCTTTAGACCAAAAGGCATGACGTTCGAACAATAAGTTCCCCATGGACATGTGAAAGTTGTTTTCTCCTAGTCTTCAAGTGCAATCTTGATTTGGTTATATCCAGAAAAACCATCCATTAATGAATACATGGCATGGCTAGCTGTCAGATCAACTATAGTGTCGATGTTTGGTAATGGGAAGTCATCCTTAGAACATGCTTTATTGAGATCTCTGAAGTCCATGCATATTCTGACAGTTTTATCTGGTTTGGATACAGGCACAATGTTGGAGATCCATTCTGCATAGTCGATTGGTCTGATGAAGCCCACATCAAGAAGTTTTCTCAGTTCTTCCTTAACCAATAATGCAACATGAGGGTGCATTTTTCTGAGTTTTTGTTTCACCGGCTTGGCCCCTGGTTTGATAGACAAGTGATGCATGATAAGATCAGGATCAAGACCAGGCATGTCAGCATAAGACCATGCAAAATTGACCTAATTTGCTTTTAGGAATTCCATGAATTCTGGTATTTCTTTCTCTGTCATTGATGCAGCTAACTGTAAAATTCTTGGTTTGTCTGAAGTCTCAAGATTGACAACATTTGTAGGTTCAATCAGAATAGGCGATCGTTCATGGTAGTGCTCCGGGAGAGTGTCAAGATTCCCATCATCTGGTGCCTCAAAGAGGTTTTCACCATCGGATACGCTCTTTATTTTATCTTTTGTTTGATCTAATACTGCCAGATTCTGGTTTTCACCATTAGATCTTTCTTTTTTGTTTTTACTTTTGCAGCTGGGAAACTTGACACTCTCTTGATCAAAAACTCTATGTCGAAAATCGCTGGTGGAACAATCATTTGTATCCTCTGCAGAAAGGAAGTTTACGATAGCTTCATCACTTGGAAACATAGGTATGTCAATAGGTTCACTTGAATCCCAATCAATGAGATCAGGATGAACTAAAGGGAGAATATCACGTTGTGCGGAACCGCTACGGTTATACTACAACAGTGGTCCGTAGGGATCCGAGGTATGAGGTGGATCAATGATGATACCGCCCCTCATGATAGTCTTGTTCGCTTAGATCCATTCGCATCACTACAATCATACCCATTTGTGGTTCAAAATTACGTATTGGGACCCTAACCCTTCACCTTCGATTAGAGTTGGGGTATACTTGTGTATCACATCAACCTTTTTGTCCCTCCAAAACTCATCATTGTAGATGGTGTCCCATTCGTATTCTCTAGAGTCTGTGTTAGAGTTATTTTTTATGAAATTATGAATTGCTGTCAAACATGCTTGTATTGTATCAGAACCTTCTTGCAATGTGAGGACAGTGCCATGTAGTAGTTTGGACATGCTTTCTTTGGAGTATCATAACCCAATCCAGTTTTCTCTTTTGCAGTGAGTCCGCGGAGGTGAATAGGTTCAACTACTCCTTCCTTCCTTTTCCGATAGGTCTCATCAACCCATTCTCTCTGCGAGCGGGATTGAATATCCTTTTCCATATTTGTCTGTGGGTAATTTGATATTAGAGACTGCTTCATCTTCATCTTTATAGAGCCAATTTAGAATTTCCGTATCCTCATGGTTTTCCATGGGGAATTTTTCTTTGATGAATTGCCCATTAAATTTTGTGATTGGCTCTATTGGTGTTTGCTTTGATGTTGATACTGTTGATATTTGATGTTCCCTGATAGACGGTTTTCCATATGATCGAGGTGATGTAGGTAAATTGGCAAGGCAAAGAGAGTATTCTCCAACTCCATGATCCTTGAATTTCAGCTTTTTGTCAAAACTATTAGTCAATTGACTAATTTGGGTGTCAATTTTTAGAGAAGTACTAGCATGAGCTTCTCGATTATTAGGGACCAAAGTATCTTGACTGGCTTTTATGTTGGCACAAGTTTGGATGTTGGAATTATCAGCAGGTATCGTGATTTCTTGTCCATAATAAGGAAACTTGAGACATTGATGATAAGTTGATGGGACAGCTTGCATTTCATGGATCCAAGGATGACCCAACAAGATGTTATATGCAAGATCACGGTCCAGTACTTGACAAAAAGTATTCTTTATAATAGGGCCCACTCTGATTGGCAGCATGATTAGACCCTTGGATGCTCTTTCTTCATCATCATAAGCCTTTATGGTAATCTTTCTTCTGAAATCAATGGAGTCCTCAGAAAATCCTAAGGCTTTGACCAACTTCAAGGTACAGATGTTCAAACCAACGCCTCCATCTATTAGAACTCGTCTGATGCGAAACTTGTGAACCATGACTTCTAAGTACAATGAGGAGTTATGGGGATGAGTTATGGAAACGTCATCTTTATCAGAGAATGAAAGACAAGTGGGTGAGGACAAATGCCCTACCATGGCTTGAAATTGATTCACATCCAATTCAGTTGATAGATTAGTTTCAACTAGGGCTTTGTCTAGAATTTCTTTATGGGCTGGGGAAATCTTCAATAGTTCCAGAATGGAAATTTGAGCGGGGGTTTTTCGAAGCTGATTAACCAAATCATATTTATGTTGAGGTGGAGGTTCAGTAGACTTTGAAGAGGTGCCTTTTAAGACAACTTTGGCTTACGCTCTTGTTGTTGCGTTGACTTCTCTATATTCCACCTTCTTGTTGACTTTAATGACATTTACCCGCTCGTCGTCTGCGTAGAGATGGTTGATTATATGATCATCATTGATATGATTCACATTTTTTCTCGCGAAGATTCACCCTTAGATAATTAGGTTAGGCAAAGCGATCAAGGAATGCTTGCGGATCTGTGCTGGTTTGTTGATTTCTTCTAATCGTATAATGATTTATCACCAAGTCTCTGAATTGTATTTTTTCTGCTTTAGCCAGCGGCGAACTTTACACCGATGATAATCACAATAGTATGCCTTCCCATTCCATGATGGTGGAGGCTTACCGGGTTCATAATTTTCGCTGAGAAGGCAAAGCACGACATTTTGCCATCACTCCTTTTGAGTGCGGATTCTAAGGATTGTCCCAATGAAGTAAAAGTTCTTCTATTCGAGAAGAATGAAAATCTTTGTGGATTTGAATTCGAGGTGTTCCCTAAGGAATTTTGATTGTTATTGGTTCCTTGGTAACCCTGGTTGTTGGAAGTCCCTTGATGGGGAGTAGAGTTTTGATTTGTATTGTTCCTCTGAGGAGGAGGATTATTTCTGTGATTTGCAATCAAGTTGACATTGTTGTTGCAATTGTTTGGAGTACTAAGGACAAATGGTTTAGTCGAGTAATGATTCGCGTCAACAACACCATCGTTCACCATATTTTTGTTGCGAGTCCAGAATTTGGACTTGTCCTGATTATTGTGATGGTTAGATGAGCTAGGATTTTCTTTGTCATGTTTTATTATGCCTCCTTTGACCAAAGCATTTTCATTTATTACATCAATCATTTTCAAAGAAGTAGTGATGTAAGTTCAAGTGATAGCTCATTTCTAACAATTTAAATCATACGAAAGTAACCAATCTTTCTCCTTTCGTGAACAAGTATTTGATATTCTGCCAAACATTCTCTCCATCTCTCAAGAAATGTAAATGAAAGGTTCCCTTGTGTTTCTGTGCAACTTTACAAAGATCTATCAAGGTGATCTGATGTTGTATGTTGTAAGTATATTGTGATATGAATAGGTTGATCAATTCTTCGAATGTTCTGACGGGAGGTGTGATCTTAGATAACCATTCCATAGAGTGTACTCCAAGACTCCTAGAAACAGCATCAAGTACGGGCATCATCTCTTCGCGGAGCTAATCTCCACAGTCAAGTCAAGTCTCTAACGGGATCGCATTGATCCGCTTTTCCATTTAGCTATCAAATTTTGGCATTTCATAATGCTTGGGAAAAGGAATCATGTTAAGACTTCTATCAAAGTTGGATATGAAAAAAATGTCCCTCACAAGTGTATTTCTTTTGTGGTTAATGTTCCCTCCTTGTAACTCTCTTAATCTTCAGAACCTGAAGTGCCTTGATTTGTTGGTCAAGGTACCAAGATCGAAGGGGTGTCTCTTCGTGCTTATTTTTCAAATTTTCAGTGTCAAAGTCATGAGGTAATTTAGCCCCTTGTTCGGCTAGATAGCGAAAATACTTTTCCTTATCTCGCTGCAAGATCTTTTCAATGGCTTTATGGAATTTTGGATCTTGTTCAGCCTCTCTAAGGCGTTCCTCATCTTTTTCTTCATCACTATCCATGTGGTTTTTATCTCTGTAATTATGAAAAGGATTTTCTTCCCTATTGTCCATGTTGTTGTTGAAAAGTGGATTTTGATTTATGCTGAAAAGGGGATTACTGCTTTCTCCTTCTTCGTGAGTGTTCTAAATATGACTTTCTTTTTGGATTGTATCCTTCAGTTTGTTGTGTTGAGATCTTGTGGAGATAGGCATATGTTTTTGAAAATTTCCTCTAAACTTAGATCACAGTTTTGACAAGTGCGTTGGTGATGATATCTTGATCCGATAAGATATGGAATCCTATGATATGATCAAGGATGCTCCTAATTTATTGATTGTGGCTTCCAATTGATGAAGGATTTCAGAATCCTATTTGGGGAAGTTGAACCAAAAATTAGAAAGTTGTTTTGAGAGGTGCACTCTAAAAGATTTTGATCTTCGTTTTTAAAGAGATTCTCCCAAGATCTTTGAAGAATATGGCTTGGGTGTGAAGGATATTCTATGGAAGGTTGTGGTATGTTGTCAAATTCAAGAGGTTGGTTATGATTATGCCGTTGTGATAGAGCTATTCTTTGATAATAAGCTCAGGAATCTAAGGGATTTACAGCATATTCATCAGTCAATCCTCTAACAAAATCCTGATATCTGTGAAGAAATCCTCGATAGTGAAGCAAGACTTGTCAACTTTTGTACAAGAATTTTATCTTTTGCAATGTTTTCTTGTATCCTAACGGTTTCTTAGGTTTTCTGATTCTCTTGGAAATTGATTTCTTGGGAAACTTTGTTGACTTCCAATCCCTAAGCATGGGAAAAGTATTGGGAATGTTTTTGAAGCAATGATATGAAAAAATCTTAAGTGGCTTTCAGTTGTTGTTCTTCATGTTCCTTTTGGATGATCTCTTTATCTGAATTAATGTAATGGAAGACACAACAAACATTTTTGAAAATAATTGTTCTTAAAGCCCTATACTAACATGAATTTTTTGATCAAGAAATATTTTTCATCAAATGTTTTCACAGGTTTTTGTACATGAAAGACAGTTTCAGACAGACTCACTCTTAAGTGCTCAAGTAGGTCATTCTAGTAATCAACAGCCCACATCTTAGAACTGTGTCGACTCACACAGCCGTGTCACCCCCAAAGGGGTGCCCATGTTTTTGTCTTTTCTAGGCGCGTACTCAGAGTTACGGAAGTGGATACCGGATCCCCTGAGCAAACGGTCCTTGGCAGTTATATGGTGAGTGTCCTGGGGGCAGATTCTTCCCTCCCCTTGCATTGTGATTATTAGAATGTTTGGTAACTGACTCGGCTGGCCACTACACTAGGTTCGTAGTAAGGATTTTCGTTCGGTACGGCAATAATAAACTCCCTCAGGAGACCTCCCAACCTTTAGAACAAAGGCTTTGGGGATGGTTATCTTGCACACTACCGGCAAAAGAGGGTTTCCCCAAATTTGCTTTAAATTTTATAGTGGGGTGGAATAGCCTGGCTTTGGCTTGAACCCACTTGAGTCGTTCCCATAGGGTGAGTACTTTTTTCCACTACGGCAGGCTCTCTAAAAGATGTAATTGAAACAATAAAATTACATGAAAATTAAAAGGCAAATCTGGTATTCTGATCACCTAGTTAAGGGGAGAGCATAGACCTATTGCCACATTCAAAGCAAGTAGATGTTCTTTTTAGATTCCAAATCACAATGATCTAATCTAAGTGAAGATATTGCTTCACTAAAACAGATTGTTCAATTTTAACTGCATAAATCATTGTTTGGTGACTATCCTAGATTGCTTCATTTTATCCATATGTGGCTACCCTAGGATTGCTTCATTTTAGAATTCAGAAAAAGAAAAAGAATTCTGTCTGCGGAAGGCGTCAGACTCAGAATTCTGTGATTTTGTTACAGTCTATATGCGCCCGAACAAAAGCTCTATGTGCC
>VDFB02357471.1:0-23836 GCA_007258455.2 Sequoia sempervirens | reverse complement strand
ATGGAAAGATAGAACAAGAAATAAAAAAGATAGACATAGAAAATAAATTGAGACGTGTTGAAAATGAACTTTTTATAGTATATTTTGTTGGATTAATAAATGAATAGATACTAATATATGAAAGTAGTTATGGTGTATAATAAATTGTGGAACATGAAATTATTTTGTGGATTATTACTATTTTGCTTTTAATCTTACCATAGTATAACATAGTGTACTACAAAATATCTTATCAAATTTATATTGTAAGCACAAGATATAAATATAAAATACACAATTCCAAGGCTTAGAACTCCGATTTGTATATCCATTTTTTTTACCAATAGTAACCAACTTACATGTAAAAAAGAACTAAAACTATAAAATAACTCTTAAAGAAAATAAAAATCTCTTTAAATAAAAAGAAAAATAAAATAATTCTTAAATAACTATATAGTAAAATAAAATAACTCTCGAATAAAAATATTTAATAATAATATAAATAAAATAATTTTAAAATAATTATAATTTATTCTTAAAATAAAAATAATAATTCAAAATTAATTTTTCTAATTTTTAAATAAATAGACAATGACATTAATACACTCTAGTAGTTTTATCTATAATGCTTGAATTGAGCACATGGAATATCAAATCTTACAAATCTCTAGTATATATGATGCAATGATAGATATGCATGACACAACAAGATAATGTATAGAAACTCTACACACTTAGTTTCAACAAATTTAGGATCAAAGGGAGGCAATCAAAGTACAAATCAAGGAGCTTCGAGAAGTTGTTAGCTTGTGATTTGTCCATGTTACTGGATTACTCAAAGATGTGAAGAATTTGATTACACAAATCCATATACCAACCATTGTAGTAGATTAAAAAAAACCCTAATGTAGATCAATACCTAGATTCAAGTACTATAGCAAACGAAGATTTAATGAGATACAATTTTTCAGTAGCTCAAAGAGATCTATAAGAATATTTTTCCCTCAAACAATTGAAAGTCCATATGAATTTTACGTATAATAATAAATCTTCATGTCTTGAGGATAAGACATAGTTTTAAATGACGACGATGTAGGTGGAGAAGAAAACATAGTCACAAGAACATCACAAACCATTGCATTTGATCACAAGAAGAATTCAAAGCCATAAGCCAAATAGAATTTAAGAGACATAAATAGTATAAGGGACACATTATGTATATAATATGCAGAATGGAAAGATAGAACAAGAAATAAAAAAGATAGACATAGAAAATAAATTGAGACGTGTTGAAAATGAACTTTTTATAGTATATTTTGTTGGATTAATAAATGAATAGATACTAATATATGAAAGTAGTTATGGTGTATAATAAATTGTGGAACATGAAATTATTTTGTGGATTATTACTATTTTGCTTTTAATCTTACCATAGTATAACATAGTGTACTACAAAATATCTTATCAAATTTATATTGTAAGCACGAGATATAAATATAAAATACACAATTCCAAGGCTTAGAACTCCGATTTGTATATCCATTTTTTTTACCAATAGTAACCAACTTACATGTAAAAAAGAACTAAAACTATAAAATAACTCTTAAAGAAAATAAAAATCTCTTTAAATAAAAAGAAAAATAAAATAATTCTTAAATAACTATATAGTAAAATAAAATAACTCTCGAATAAAAATATTTAATAATAATATAAATAAAATAATTTTAAAATAATTATATAATTAATTAAAAATAATAATTCAAAAATTAATATCTCTAATTTTTTAAATAAATACATTTATATATTTGTACTATTTATATTTTTTATTATTACATTTATTTAATCAACCTAAACACTGAATAATCAATAATTTTAATCAATCAATATTTCATATCTGCTAAAATAAAACAATCCCACTAACTCAACTCAATAAAACAACAAGTGGCATGGTATTCGAGTTCTTGCCAGCATAATGCATTTAGATTCAAAGGAGAAAGCAGATAAAAATGTGGTGACTAAACTTAGAATTTGTATTGCTTTTAGTTTTGTTTAAATTAGATCAATTAAACATTGATAGGGTTGCAGTTGGATTTGTCTATAGGCAGCGTAGCCTTGCAAGTTTTTTAGTAGAATAAAATCAACAAACAAAATCCCTAAAACAAAGTTTTAACTATAAACAGAGATAAACAAACTAAATTTCTATTATGCTAAACTATGCATTTACATGATGTATGTGTATTCAATCTCTAGAAAGTGCATATTAAACTCCCTTTGTTTAAAGTATGAAACTGATAAAATATAAATAAAGCAAAAGTTGCAGAGAAACAAATCAAAACAAATTACTCTAATATTAGCAAGAAAAATCCAGTCACTAAAACTTTGGTTATTGGTGGCTCTACATTTTTGTCTTTTTCATTCAAAATTCTGTGAACATAATATTGGTGATTAGAAACTGTATATAGTGGGAAGCAAATGATTAACATAAACACCACTATTATATGTTAGGACATCAAAACTGTACTGTATGATGTGGCTTGTTGTATGTCTAGAAGCATAAATGACAAGAATAGAGTTTTTATCAGTTCTAACATGGGAATGCAACAAAATTGGAATCAAAGAATATCAAGGCCAACAATATAGTGCGTAATTAGTGTGTAGTTTTCTCCTTATTGGCATTCTTTGATCCCTACAGTATCAGTAGTATGCTTAGTATCAGGGAAATAGTTATTGAAGAATTTGAGATAAAGTGTTAAAATATCAGATAATAGTTTTCAAATGCAAACAATATGTGTAAGTGACTTCTTGTTCACATTGATTGTAGTGACCAATCTTCTCCTTGAGTGTGCCATAAGTGTTGAATTTGTAATAGCATTTTGGACAATATGCATGAAATGGATTGGAAAATGCATTTGCTACTCTTAGAGTGCTAGAAACCTATAAAATTTGTTTTAATGTTGTTTGAAGAGGCACAAAATACAAGTTTGAATGTAATAGTTAAAAAATTTGAAAGTAGTTACCTTAAATGTTGGGTGTAGTAAGCTATCGAGTATTTCCATTATTCTTTTGTCACACAATTTGCATTTAATGCATTAAACATGTATTGAACATAACATTTATAATTTCTCATGTGCAAATATACTTGATTCTTGAAAAAGAGACCATAGAGTGAGAATTTCGAACGATTTATCTCTTTTCTTACCAATGAAATTTGATTATTTGAATGTCTATAAAAAATTATGCTAATTGTTTGAATCTGGCTAATTTATGCTAATAAGCAAGCGACCTTTGCAAGCATTCGATTGCAATAATGTTGCTATCAGAGATATGCACTATTGCAATCATGTGATATATAATTCATATGCAATGTTTCTCATAGCACATTAAACAGATTTGCTTACAAGCAAATAAATATTAGGGCTACTGTGCCAAGTAACAAAACATAATCGAGAAAATATACGCTCACAACTCTTCCAAGGCATAATTTTTACACACATCGAAAGACTTAAAATTCATTGGAAAGAATATTTATAGTCATATAGATGTTTGCCTCTGACTCCAATTGCAAGCAATGGTTCTTGTTAGAGGAACAAATTAGACAAATGATCATAGTCCATAACATATAATATGTTATCTGTAAACATGAAACATACAATTGCTAACAAGCATTTCAAAAATACATAAGCTTTTCACTTTTCAAAAATATTTTAAACAATACAATTTGATTAGACAAGCAACTATTTCAAAAGTGAATTCAATGATTAATGGTGCAACATTTCAATTTTATAGGCAAGACTTTTGTTGTTGAAATTTGTTTCACTGTCCCAGACACTAACAAATGGTAAAAGTCATTGTTAGAACGCAAGGCATTCACATAAACACTTGGTGTGAGGAGACGACTATATCAAATAACATTACAAAGTCATGAAATATTTGCAACAACAAAGCATTATCAGTTGATGAAATGAGTTTGATGGATTCAAGTGCGGTTGACATGCATAGGTGCAGAAAAAATATTAGTTCCATTATTAATTGTGGGCAATAGAGAAGTTGACATTAATGAATCATAGAAATAAAAAAGCTTATGCAAATTTGTAATTGATATAGTTTTATTATATCTATATTTAAATATATGGATAATAAATAATATATATATAAATAATGACTTTATTTACTCATATATATGAAATTTATTAATTAGAGAAAGAAATAACATAGATAAATAAAAGAAAAAATAAAAAAATTCCACCTAATTCTTTTATATATATATAAATAAAAGAATTGTTAAATAAGCAAAAGGGATATTTCTTTTTAAGAGAAATACGGTGGAATATACCAAATCTTAACCCTTATACGTACTGTTATATTTAAATTAGTATGATCCTTATTTAAGGGAGTGGAGATATATTCTCTTCTTTGTTAAAGGGATTTTTTTTTTGCTTAAACGTGACAATAAGGTTGATGACTTCATGCGAGCCAAAGTGAATGGGTTTAGCATGGGCCCAACATGGGAATTTTCAATGCAACTCCCATGACACTAAAATTAAAAAAAGGGAATTTCCTACGTGATTATGTTTATATTGATTTATTTTGGTCCTTGCCTTTGCTTCGTAGTTAACCAAGATATACTATGCTTCCACGTTCTGCATACATGCCACATGTGGAGTAAGCGAGAAGCTAGCAGTTTGCAAGAAAGTTTACCTGGTGCCTTGATATGAAAGTATTTTTTTTCTTTTGCACTTCTTTCTTTAACAACATACACTTTTTCTTAGACAAAAATTTACATTTGAGCTGCCTACATTTTAAAACATTTTATTGGGGCCTGCAAAGAGTCAGTAATGGTGTTAGTAAGAGGACTGCTATTGGGTGGTTCTTTGAGAAAATACATGATGAACTTACGACCAAAACAATTAGATTTGCATCTTTCTCTCATCTTTCCACTGGACATTGCTCGAGTGATGGAGTGCTTACATGGAAATGGTATAATTCACCGTGATCTAAAACTTGGTATGGTTTATGTAATCTGAATTTTCTTTTCTGGTTACATCTAGTATTTGTTTGTTGTTTCCTGGTTACATCTAGTATTTGTCTATTGTTTTCTTGTTACATCTAGTACTTGCTTGTTGTTCTCTTCACACAGCTACCTATAATGCAAAGACAAGAACTGCATGTTATACTTAAATTTTTAAATGGATAGGTGTTCATTTATCATCTAGGGGAGGAGTCTTTATATGTGCATGATATTTATATGTATAGTGTATTTGTTAAGGCAAGATAACTAATGGTTTTGAACTTTAATTAAACATGATAAATTATATGGACTTCTCTGCCAACTTTCTTTTAGCAAAAAACTTGAACTTGGTATAATTTACACAAAAACTGCTATTGGAGTAAAAATTTTAATAAACTGTAAATGCAAACAATTGTAGGGTATATTAAATTTGCATGAACATTGTATACACACCAATTACTATAGATCTATATTATATCAAGAATGGCCAAGATATCAAAATAACATGCTATACAGAGTCCATACAATAGGTGATAGGTCAAGTGTTCTCCTTTAATGTCAACAAGATATATCAGTAATTTAGCATACACACACTAAACAACATCAATATAACAACAATGCATAGCAGATATAAGCATAAACTAGAAAATGCAAGTGATGATTTCATTGAACCCAAGAATTCAGTTTTACACAACACAAGATCACAATTTTCCATATCACTTTTTCCATGTGGGTCTTCTAAGCTAAACAAAGTATTTCTTATAACTTCATAAAAAATATGGTTAAAGCCTTCATGGTCATATATTAATCACATTGCAAAATACCCAAAGGATAACTTGTTGCCTAAACTGTCTGTTGCAACAACAAAAAAATTATGATGCTCCTAACTGACTCAATGTACTTGGTTAGGAATAAGAGGTCTTCCTGCTGATTTGAAGATGAATAAGCCTTCTATTTCCAAGGACAAATCTAGATCTTACTACAATTTCTCCTTATTCTGCTTTGGCTGATAATGTAGCGGCAATTCACTTGAGAGGAAAGTCAGTTGCTTTTACTTTACGTTGTTATATGTCTATTAAATCCAGATGTACATTGTGATTCCACTGTTCTACTTTTTTGCATTTATGGATGTTAATATAATTTCTTTCTACATCTTGGAGATGTGGTAGGCTAATGAATTATGAAACTGGAGCAGGTTTCCAAAAGTCTCTATACTTTTTTGGCACCCCAATCTTGTATTTTTATCCTTCAATATTAATTTCTTCTTGAGCAACTTTCAATGTTTTCTTCATTTTGAAGACACTCATAAGACTTAAAGCAAGAAAACATCAAAAAGTGGGGTTACATGATGGATTGAAAGAAGAAAACTGAGGCAGAAGTCCTCTGAGTGATTTGGTCACTCAGGAAGCTGATGTCAACATGGAAAAAAGTTAAAGTATCAGTGACCATTTTGATTGGGGCCAAAATAGTCTTACTAATTCTCTTGTGTGCAAAATAGCCACCGTGAAGTTTGTATATGTTAGGACAGCTTTGTCTACAGCCAAGAACATCCCATATTTAAAAAAATAGTAGAGGTTAAGAGATCAAAGGTAACTGAGGTGCTTGGAATTCCCCTTTATTCTTTTAAGGTTTTAGTAATTATCATTTATATAATACCTACAAGGAGGCCATTATAAAGTGTTTTTAAATAAATCACAGCCTTACAACAATCTATTCAAAAACAGGTTGACAAAGAAGATTGGTGGGCGAAAGTGGTTAAGAGGAATGAAAGCACCTGCAGTCATGGAAATGGAAAGAAAAGGCATGTCAAACCAAGGCACTAAAATTCCATTTTTTGTAACCTTCTTAAAAAAGTTAATCCTTTATAGGAAGGTCACACTTTCTTGCTCGAACCTTTGGACTTGAATGATATCTCCCTTAAAACAAACCACAGGAGAGTGTGTGCAAGCTTGTTGAGCTAAAAATAAACTCTTTCCTCCAGCATAATAATATTTTGATGCAGATCTCACGTAGTCATAGGTGTAAGAGCTTTGAAAAGGTCATATTCAGGTTATTGCTGCCAAGAAAAAAACCATTTGGGCTATTATCAGATACTATAGGGTTGTCATTCATGATTCTCCCTCTCTTGGATGGTCATGCCCTGGATCATTAGCATGATGACGACCTGTAGTCTTGGTGAGTGGTGACGACCTCTAATCTTGGTGAGTTATGATATCTCCACTGCTTGTTAGAACTGTAATAGTACTATATGATCTTCTCCATGTAACTTTTAGGATGTTATTAGTTTCAGATCTTATCTTCCTCACTCAGATCCATGATAGCCCTTAATGGGTCCTCTCTTTTGTTATGGTACTTGTGGGTTTCGACTTCTTTTCATGAAACTTGTAGATAACGTTGGGTCTAGTTTTGATGGTGTGGCTTGCCTTATTTGGGATAGCCTCAAATCTAAGGTTTCACTTATGGCTTCTGATGTCCATTCTATACATGTGGCTACAGGTTTAGAGGGATCCACCTTCTCTCCAAGATGTCTTCATAGTGGTTTGCAACCTTCCCTCTTGCCACATCCCCATCATCATACAAGTTGAGAGGAACCCATGCGTTGACCTCTATCTTGATTTCTTGCAGTAATCTGCTATTGGTGATATCATTCTTTTGGGTGATTTCAATGCTTGTATATGGGACCTTCAAACACCTATTCATGACATTGCATAGGATGAGTTATGTCTTCATGAATTGGATCTTGAGGAATTTGGTTTATAGAGATCCTTTCCTGACAAGAATTATCAGACTTGAAGAAAGGCTTCAACTTATCTTCCAAGAAACCTTCTCCAAAAGCCTTGAGAGTGTTCAAATTTACTTCATCTTCAAGCAGGTACTTCTTGGAAGATAAGTTGAAGCCTTTCTTCAAGTCTGATCCTGTACCTGAAAAGAATGATGGGGATGTGAAAATTGTTGTTGGCAAGAACTTTGATGAGATAGTATTGGATGAGTCAAAAGATGTTCTTTTGGAGATTTATGCACCTCAGTGTGGACATTGCCAATCATTGGAGCCTATATATAATAAACTTGCAAAGCACCTTAGTGGAGTGGAATCTCTAGTGATAGCTAAGATGGATGGCATGACCAGTGAGCACTCCCGAGCCAAGTCTGATGGATTTCCAACAAGAATTCCACACTTATGGCCTATCATGAATTGGATCTTGAGGAATTTGGTTTATAGGGAGCCTCTGTTGACAAGATTTCTATAGTTATGGCCTATGTGAGGCACCATCTCCGATTGGGTGAATCTCTGAGCCTCCACATTCACTTGTTTTCCCTATTCTGATGATGCAAGCATTGTGGACGATGTTCTCACTAGTAGATTCCTCACCCCCTGCACCTTTGATTTCCTTGCTTCTTCTCAGCCCCCCGTTATTGACCATGTTGTCTTAACACTCACTCTCTATATTGGTTGGCTTAATAGCTGAAAGCAGGGCTTCCGAATTCATAATTTCTTTGTTGCCAATTGAGATGTGCAGTCATTGCTATCTGATGATGATAAAATTTAGTTGGGTTTGAAGGTTGGTCTCAACATATTGGCTGAAATACTATAGCAAATGGGCATTACATATGTCATAGCTATGGTTAACTAGGTACTTTGATATCATTATGTTTGTCTAAATTTGCAAGGTAGATTACTTATTTGTTTAGATGTGGCATAAAATTTGATATTGAGCAGGAAGGCATATAGTGTCAACTTTGTCTGTGATATGGTCTGAAGTATATTTGTCTTAGTGCATGTGAGATTTTGCACATTTGGCATTATGCATGGATGATTCTAATTGGCTAGGAAATCAATGCAGAAAGTTTCATGGGGTCTATCTATTTAATGTCAAATGGAGCACCATGTGGAATATTTGTGGACAAATTTGTTGGGCTTGATATGTGAAGGTCTTGGTTATTTTCAAGGGCGCTTGCTAACATAAAGCTGGGTGATAAGCTATAAAAAGAGAAAGAATGCTATTCGTCAACTATGAGACTTAACTCAGTCACAATCCTTCATCTTTCTAATCTGATAGTGCATGAGAGCTTTGAAAAGGCATTGTTTTGAAAAGGTTTAGAAATGGACTAAAGAATTAGCCAAGAAATATCCACATCACCTTTTAGAGCCAATAAGAGGGAAATTCAAATTCAAAAAGGTGGCACAATTCGTCTAAAATTTCAATTGTAAATAACAGAAAGGACATTGGAGGTCTAGAGTATTTCAATGTTGTAGTGCTAGTACTTGTGCAAAGTTTGTGTTGGACATTCCAAATGTTAGATTTATCTTTTATATGAGCTTGTGCTAAGTGAAGCTTACATTCAAAGACCAAATGAGAAGAGGGATATGTGTATCTTCTTCAAAGAGACCAAGCCCATAGTATTCCTTTGTTAGACAACAAAAAATCATGTATTAGAACTCCACTCACTCTTCCTCTTCAGATAATGCTTTATATTATCTTGAGAGAGAAACCCAACAAAGCCTCAAAATTTCACTCATACTGTAGAAAACATCATAGTGTAAGATGGTGCAAATAGTCTCTCAAAGTACTCATTTAAGTAACCATGCATGTATGCTTTTTTTCTGGGAGGTTCAAGGAATTTGTAGCTAGCATCGTTAATTAATAATTTCCAAAATTTTCTGACATGTTTCTTTTTGTATCAGATAATCTTCTGTTGACAGCTGATCAACAAAAATTAAAAAATAGAAGACTTATAATTTTAGCATTACAACCTTAAAAGAAATCTTTTATCTTTTTAAATACATATAAAGTAAAAAAACACCTCTCATGATAAAGTTGGGTAAGGCATTTCTTACCCATAAATGAAATATGACAATTCTTATCATGATGGAAGCCATTATTATATCCTAACTTTAACGAACAAGCACACATAATCCCTGTCAGGTTTCAAGGATTCAAATGAACGAATAAGATTTCAAAACGATATGATTCTTCATAAGTGTGTTGTCAGAGCCACACAAGCCTCCATGAATGAAAAACTTACAGCAAGATTGAAATCAGAATGATGTTTAAATTCATCTTTTCTAACAGTTGCCACCTGTAAGGGTGGCTTGCAGCAGACTAATCATAATTCATAAACAAACATTTTAATTCGAAGCCAGAGAAGATTATGATATCATAAAGCTGAGAGGAACATGAGGCAAACACCATGTTTAACAGAGATAACCCACTCCAAAGCTTCAATGGAGTAGAATACAAACAAAATTCTCATTATGCATACCTGTGACGTCTCTCTCCCAAATAGCATAAAACCCATTATAGCAATAGAAGCAATCAACTCTCAGTCAACCAAAATATAGAGAGACAGATAGGAATGTTTTCCCTGTATAGCAATAACTGCCTCATATCCTTGGTATTAGAGAAATTCTCTTTTCCTATTGTTTGGCACACATTTTCACAGGATATCAGATAATTGTTGGAAGATTTTTGAATTTGATTGTGTATAATTTTTTGCAATCAACTCTCAGTCGACCAAAATGTAGAGAGACAGATAGGAATGTTTGTCCTGTATAGGAATAACTGCCTCATATCCTTGGTATTAGAGAAATTCTCTTTTCCTATTGTTTGGCACACATTTTCACAGGATATCACTCGTAACCACTCTAAGCTAGCACACCATTTCCTCACACCTGTAACTCCACCATGATTTGATGGCTTCCTCACAATCCTGTGTTCCCATCCTCTATTTTCCTCTGTAGATAACACAACAGTCCATGTACTTGCCATGGCGAGGATCACATTTTGCCATCATGGAAGAAGGCTCAAAGACACTATTAGTGATCTTAGCAACATAAAGCTGCTCGTGATATGCCTTCTCTGCAGAGTTTACAGGTCTTTGGATGAAAGCATGGAATGAATGCGAGGGTAGGGAACCAGATTGGTCTGGAACTCCATCACATCAACATTAAGTGTGCCATCAAAATGAATAGACACAGTTAAAGAAGATATAACCTACAAAAAGTAAAGAAATAAAACTAACCTCATTAAACAGATAGCCAAATCATTGTACTTAAACTACAGATAACCATAATGTCACTTAGATAAGCTACATATAACAAACACCAAAGACCTACCAACTTAAAATGAAAAATCTACACGAAACAATTAAATTAATGACCTACAGATAATAATCATGACTAGAAAAGACAATTGCATACCTGAGAAACAAGCCTGTTAAGGTTACTGTAAGTAGGGCACTCAATGGCAAGCGAATGGAGGCAGATGTCATAAATGACCTCGTTATCTAATGGAGTAGCAACATTAGTATGCTCTAACAGTGAATGAATTGAGAGCACGCTGTTGTAGGTTTCAACCACAAATGTGGACACTTGGGGAGATGGGTAAACTGTGAAACCCAACTTGGATTTCTTTCCATAGTCTACAGAAAGCCTCTCCAGGAGGAGAGATCCCAGCCCTGATCCAGTCCCGCCTCCTACTACGCGGAATTCAAAAAAACCCTGCAGACCTATGCAGTTATCTACCAACTTCCGCATTCAACCCAGACACAGATCCTCCATCTCCTTACCAACTGAATGCATAAAAACAAAAATAATGTCACAAGGGTCCAATGGATAATTTAAATTCACTTTCTCTCTTTAGGGTTCAAAATAACAGGAAGTGTAACTTTGGCATGATAATTTGATAAAACACTCACTGGTGTAGTGGCCACATGCCAAGTTGTTTGCAGTGTCCCCTTTGCCGATGATGAGCTGCTCCAGGTGAAAATGCTGGCGATAAGTCCTGGTTCGAACCTCATTGACGATAGTAGGTTCCAGATCTAAGAACATAGCACGATGAACATCCTTTCTTGCACCAGTCTCACTGGAAAAGGTGTTGAAAACATCATCACCGCCACCCACTATCTTGTCACTTGGCATCTGGCCATCAGCTGAACAACACAATTGCAACTCCAAAAACATTCGTCAAATTTGCTTAAAGAAAACACCAAAAACCCTAAGGAATGAAAAACCAGAGAAACAAAGACATACAAAGCTTACCAACGTTTGCGTTTGCTTCCAACAGCTTCCTATGCATTTAATGCATTAATTATAATGTCCCAGCTAAAATTAATATGAAACTTAATTTTTCAATTTTTTAAATTTTTTTGTGTTGTTGTTGTGAAGATTTCTGCATAGGTTATGACCATGTGCTTCCAGTAGCTTCTACAGTATGACCATGTGCTTCCAGCAGATTCTTGAGAGTTTTTCATAAATACATATTAATTATAATGTCTAGTTAAAATTATTATGATAATTTAATTATTCAAATTTTTTTAAAAGAAAATGAATTAAACAGCTACTCTGACCAATAAAATTGATAAATTAAAAAAAAAGATAAATAATAATTTTAAAATATAAAAAATATATTATTAAATTCAAACTATCCAAATAAAAAAAAAAAATTTAAAGTATGCATTCTCATTGATTAATGCAACTAAGAAAAATGAAATTGAATCATTGCAATAGTAAAAATTAAAAAAATTAATTAATTAGTGCATAGCAAGTGGCTTAAATCTATATTAAATGACCAAAGTACCTTGGCCATGCGTGGCCACCAAGCCATTCCAGCGCCTTCACCTCCAGCCATATGCCATTTAATGCATTTAATTTGCATTCATGGATTACGTACCTGTAGCCGCCAGTTTTATAAACTATGCCTTTGCTTAAATTTATTTAATCAATCTATGTGTTCACATTTTTCGAATTTTTAAGCGAAATGGTTATATAGCTACTTTCGGACCCAGATAGAAGAAATGACCAATGCTAATTTTCCAATATAAAAATAGCTCTCCCAAATTCGACTATACAAAAAAAAAAATGTTAAATGCGGGGAAATGTGATTTGCCCGTGCTGCATGAGAAATGCATTTCAGGCGAGATACAATAGTATTCCTGCCTGGTGGCGAGGAACTAATAACATATTCTCAACTACACCCTATAATAAATATTCCATCTGAGATTTGATTTGATTTTATAATTTTAAAACTTTTATCATTCTGTAGCAATCCATGACAGTTGAGATTTAGAGGATAACAAAATCTTACATGAACAATTCCCAGAAATGTGCAAATGCCTCTAACACTCTCCCTTCTTCTCCCAACACCACCATTCCTCTCTCTACCTCACATGTTGTGAAATTTGATCCAACTATCACAGTTAGATCACCCCCCGAGTCCATAAAGCTACAACCTTGTTTCCACACACCTACAATCACCCATTTCCCCTCTCTTAATCGTATATTTACATGCCCACGACCACGAAAATACATGTATGTATTATGTTTGAATGAATTTACAAGGAAGCATACGACGACCGCATCGGAAGTATGCGTCTTCCCACATTCTACACTCCACGTCTCGAAAGGAAAGGATGACTTCTTCAATGAGCGAAATATGGTAAGGGTGGGAAAGGAAAGAGAATCCATGACTGACTCTGCACCACTCACTGCCCTTCCACATATCCACATCTCGCCTGGCCATTTCTGCAACAAAATTACTCCACTCAATTAAATTAACTACATCATCACAATTATTCTTGTAATTATACAACCAACATTTTTTATTACCTTTATACTCTGAATGCAGGGTTGAAGAGCTGATCTGTTCTCTGCTACCATCACCAATCTCTTCAATTTCTCCGTGCCCTCCAAACTTTGTATACGTTGGGACTTCCACCGCGTCACTGCCTCCAACTTCTCCAATGACCTCGAATGTTCTAACCCTTCGATTTTCACAACTTTGTCGCAATCTTCTATCGTGAACTCTTTGAGGGAATGTAAATCAGCAAAACTTGGGAGCTCATCTAACTCCGGACAAGTGCATATGGTAAGAAATTGAAGATTTGCTAGACCGCGAAAACCCATTATCTTCTTCAGCATTTTGGAGTCAAATACCACTAACCTCCGCACTGATGTTGGCAGGGTTTGGATATCCAGTAGATGACCATTATTGCCAAGTATGAGAGTTTCAAGGCTGGGACAGCTGTCTTCAGTCATTGATATCGTTGACACTCCCGTGGAATATATATTTATACTCTTGAGCATATTCAGAGCCCCCACGAAGTCCGGTAAAGAATTTAACATTTTACAATTCCAAAAGGATAGTTCAGTCAGGCGGGACAAGTTGTCAAAAGAGGACGGCAAGCTTGTGAACATGTCACTACTTATACTGAGTCGACTCAAGCTGGACAGATTTCCAAGAGAGGACGGCAAGCTTGTCAACAAGGGACTACTTATATCGAGTCCAGTCAAGCTGGACAGATTTCCAAGAGAGGACGGCAAGCTTGTCAACAAGGGACTACTTATATTGAGTCGAGTCAAGCTGGACAGATTTCCAAGAGAGGACGGCAAGCTGGCCAAGAACGGACTTTCTATCTCCAGCACTTCCAATTTTCTGAGTTCGCCAATCTCACTGGGAACCTCCCTAATGCTTGTATTCAAAACATGGAGCTCTCTCAAACACACTTGATGTGTGATTTGATTTGGCAATTGTTCCAGCTTCCTGCATCCTTTAAAGTTCAAATACTCCAGGTTACCCGTGTTTTCCAGCATGTCGGATCTCAAGGTGAGTTCCTTACAACTACATAAATCGAGATGTTGAAGATGTCTCAGTTGCTTAAAAGAATCTGGCAAAATCTGCAGCCGCTCACAATTTTTTAAATCTACATACCGCAGGTTTATCAGATTCCCAAATCGGCTAGGTAGTGAAGACAGCCTTGAACAATTTGATAATTGCAGCCACTCCAGTGTTCGGAGACCACAAAACTCTTCTGGGAGATTCTTTATTGCAATGCACCCAAAGAGAACTATCATTTTCAATTCCTCTAGACGTGCTATTGACGTTGGAATCCTTTGTAATATTCGGGCATTATAAATATTCAGTTCTCTTAACTTCAACGGCGGCTGCAGAGAGAGCAATTGTCAATTACACAGAAAATATAGTAGTAAAAATAGTGAGATTGGAAGTATAGTTCTACGCAAACAGAACAGAAAATACTTACATCTGAATTATCCCATAGTTCTCTTAAGCAGTGAGCTCCTCTGAGCTCCAAAATTCTTAAATTTCTGAGTGACCATGACTGAAGTTTTTTCCCCTTAAATTTATCAAACCTAAGCCAGACAGGCTCTTCCGATGGTGTGGAGAAATATTTGAGAAAGCTTTCTTCTCTGCAAGTAAAAAGTTTTAATCCGAGAGAGGAAGGTGGAGGGCGCCCAGAACATCTGTTTGAGATTCCTATCAGCTCAAAGAACCTTTTCAGACGCTGCCAATGACCCAATGGCTCCCCAGTGTATTCAAATCCAGCAGCATCTATCCCTCTAATAGACCTTCCTTCCTGAATAGGAAAATGAAGAGCGTAAATTAAATGTATATGAAGTGAAGCATACAAACGAGACATTCACTAATTACAGTTGACAAGAGAAAATATTAAGTGAAGCTCACAATAGCTTGTTTCTGTATACTCATTATTTGCTCCGGAAGCCATAAACGAGAAGGTGTATGTCTACGTGCTAGATCCCTTCCCAAATCCCTCAGGTGGTCATGCATTCTTATATAATTATACTCGTCAACATTAACCAGACACTTGTTGAAAAGTGTTTCCCAGCCTTGCAACCCACTCCACCCTGATCCATCCCATACTTCAATCGCCAAGCTCTTGCTTTCTCCAATGAAGAAACAAGCCACATCCATGAACATCTCTTTCTCCTCTTCGTCTAGTGCATTGTAGCTGACTTTCAACCTCCCTCTAATATCTTCGGGCAACATTCTCGAGATCTTATCTAGCTGGGATTCCCAAAAATCCTTGGACCTGCCATAAACTAGTCCTCCAAAGACCTCAAGGGACAAAGGTAATCCATTGCAAGCTTTCAAAAACTTGTCAACAATATTTTCAAACCCCTCTTCTGGATAGGATCGTAAAAAAGCATGGCAACAAAAAAGTTCCTGGGCGTGAAGGGGATTCAATGCCTTCATTCTATATATAGTTGAGCCCCATTTTGCAAGGAGATGTACCTCGCGAGTTGTAACAATGACAAGGCTGCCGGATGCAAGGCGGTCCTTACTTGGCAACAGAGCAACCAGTTGGCTTCCATGATCCACGTCATCCAAAATGATGAGTGCACGAACAGATCTCAATCGATTTGCCAGAATAGCTTTGCCTTCTTCAATGTTATCGAATGATAAGCCTTGCACACCAAGGTCCTCTAGAAGCTTTTTTTGCTTCTCATGCAAACTATTTCTGCTTGCAGCATCTCGCACATCAAACACAATACTGGAGCTCTGGAAGGATGATGATTTCCTGTTATACAACTCTTTTGCCAGCGTGGTTTTGCCCGCTCCACCCATTCCCACGATCCCAATAATTTGTACATTTAACTCACTCTCCTCAGATCCAGTTGTATTTCTTTCAAAATCCAGTACGATATCATCCAAACCAACGGGTTCTTGGGCTACCAGGAAGGGGCGCACCTTTTCCAATACCTTGGATACCATATTTACAATATTCTTCAACAGCATCGCCTCATCTCTAAATATGTGCAATGAATATTGAACATACATGAGAACTCAACAGTAACAATGCCAGCAGAAATTAAAACAAGAGAAACATAAGGTAATGACATGTAGAGGTATTTGCTACTTACTTATTGTCTTTGATCAGGCAGCCAGAATGAAAAGAAACCTTCTCGAGTGCCATCTTCCACTCATCAAGCTTTTTCGAGGAGTATCTGCCCTTGTCTTGATATTGGGAAAACACAGCAGCATAGATCCCTTTTGCTTGACCCACCCACCGCAGATCAGAAGGGTCGACATAATAGAAGACAGGAATAATTCTCTTAGCCGTCTTGAGCATGGAGAACAGTTCTGCCAAACACCAAGGGGAATCGGCATAGTTGATAGAGAAAATGGCAAGATGAAGTGAAGCAGTGCGAATGGCCTGTTCGATTTGTGCTGGGATGACATCACCCAGTTGAAGGGAAGGGTCATCAAGAAAGACGGAGAGTCCCAAAGCGGTGAGTTTATCGCGGATGTTGGTGGCGAGAGAGTATTTGACGTCAGATCCGCGATGGTTGATGAAAACATCGAAAGGAGGGGCGGAGGAGGAAGCAGCAGATAGAGATACCGATGATGGCACAACCTCCTCAAAAGTATTTACAATCTCGACAGATGAAGAGGAAGTAGTGGCCATGGAATTGATTCAACTGCTCCAAACTCAAAGGCTAAGAAAACAGAAGAATCCGTAAGCAAACGAGTAAACAAATGTCTCTGAATGAAGCGATCAAACAAACGAGTAAAAAGCTAAGAAACCGCGTCTCTGTAAAAACCGTGGTGAAAGAATCGCTGAAGTAGAAGACGTTACAATCATTCAGTGGGCGGCAAATACCCACTTGTTTCTTATCTTCTAGCGTTCATGACAGGAGCTTAAACTGCCAGACGTGTAAGGTGCAGATTCATTCCGGGGAGTTTGGAGTGCATTCTGAAAACCCTAGAGTGCAATGTATCTAGAGTACTGAAAATGTATATGTAGGACAGCAATAATGCGAGTGGGGTCAAATCCCTAGTGTATAGGGGAGGGCCTAGTAATTCGTGCACCCTAACTTGGCCTTCTAATTATCCCTCGTCGAAATTTCCAAATCACTTCCAATTTTTACAGCAGCTTACTTGGCAAGTTCTCTGCTTATAACTAAGGTTCAAGGCCACATCATCAAATATGATGCCACATCAGCATGCATTTTTGTCAAGGTGTCCCAAAAGGCCCCAAAAAATAGTGAGACCAATTCTCGTGCATTACATCATGAGTAGTTGAGCGCTGATGTGGTATCACATGATTGGTTGCTTTTTAGATCAAAAGCATACTTTGTGTTTAATTATGGGTAGTCAAATCACAACTATTGGGCATTATATAAATGACTATTGGGTATTATATTCACGATTGGGTGCACGACTATTGGACCCCGCACGACTATTGGGCCCTCTCCCTAGTAGGTTGGAATCCATTTCAAAAGACAAACCGTCAAATTAGGAATTTGTTATCCGTGTTATGACGACGACTTCATCATTCATGACTTTGGGCTCCGCGATAAAATTGACAAATTACAATTTTAATGATATCAAGTTTCCACAATCCATATTGTATTGTTCAAGACTTCTGGATTTGATTGTGTGCAATTTTTTACATCAACGTTTCGGATCACACTCCGTGATCCATCATCAGGATGAGAATAGAGAGCAAAAGGAGAAAATTGGATATTTGCAGACCTAGAGCACCTTTAAAGGATCAGAAAAAAGAGGAGATTGCTGCACACAAACCGAGGAGATAAGATAGTTTAAAAATGGGAGAAAAAATAAAGAGAAACTAATGGGAAAGGAAAACAAGAATAAAAAAGAGAGAACCTAAGAAAGGAAAAGGAGAGAGCCTTATAATTTTAAAAAATTAAAAAGAAATGAAAACAAAAAAAATAATTAAGTCAAAAGAAAGAATAAAGAAAGAGAATAAGACGAATAAAAGAGAAGAAATAAAGGAAGTAAGGAAAGGGAATAAACGATTAAAAGAGAAGAAAAATTTGAAGAAATAACAAAGAGGCTAATAAACTAAAGAAGAGACAAAAATTCAAAGGAAACTAAGTAAAAATAAAATGATTAAGAGAGGAAACCAAAAGAATAAAAACAAAAGAATGAAAAGGGGAGAAGCAACATGAGCAAATAAAGGAGGAAGAATTGGAACAAAATGAGACAAATAAAAGAGGAGGTAAAAGAAAGAAAAAATAAATAAATGGAAGAAAAGAAGAAAGAAAAATAAATGAAACAATGGGAAAGAAAGAAATGAAACAAACAGAGAGAACAAACTAAAAGGAGAAAAAAGTTAAAGCAAAGAGAATATATATATATAAAGAGAATATATATAAATATATTTTGTAAAAAGTAAAGAAAATAAGAAAAATTAATTCAAAAGTTTCAATATACATAAACTAAGTAAATATGGAGGAGGGAAAACAATGAATAGAAGAACTAAAAAGAGAGAAAATAGGAAAAAAATAATAGATAAAAATTAATTATAAAAATAAATAAAGTAAGTATATGTTATATAAATATAAATAAAATTGAGAAAAATAAAACACGAGATTTGAATAAATATAAAAGTAAGTATATATAACCAAACTCTTGTATTCATTATTCTGGTTTTTTACCATGTCTGCCTTTTCCTTTAAAATGTTGAATTGCATTATTGGAGAGTAGATGAATTATATAGATTGATAGGAGAGATTAAAAATATCACTAAATAGATTTTGATTATAAATTTTATAATAAATACATGATTATGATATATAGAAATAATTTTATTCAATTTTTTTATTATAATTTTGTTTATTCAATTAAAATATATATTTTATAATATTAAAAATATAATATAATTATTATGTATAATATTTGTATTATTTAATTAGTTATATAAGATAGGGAATCAAAAAATATCTTTTTTTTAATTTTTTTTTTTTTTTAAATAAATAAATATTATTCACAAAATTATCTTTCTAAATAAACATTCTTAAATTAAATAAATCAAATTTTCTTTGATACAATACAAGTTTAATTATAACTATAATACAATTATTCTTTGACTATTTCAAGAAATACTATAAAATATAAATTGAATTCTTTAAAGTTTTAAGAATTTTCAAATGTGGAAGTTGTAGAATTAATCTAAAGATCTTGGAATGCATTCCATAAAACTCACATTGCATGTACATTGTCCCATACAACATTTTAGATAGGGAATTTTTCTCAACTTTGTCTCCCTCCTAAATAAATTAAAAATAATTGAAAGTGATAATACATTTATATAATTGCATAAAGATGTTCTAGAAGAAAAAATCTCATTTACAACTTTATCTAAGATTTAATATCTCATTAAAAGAATTCATCTTTTCAACAATTATAATCACTATAATTTATGTCACAATAAATATTATTATGTAACAAATACATGGTTTTTTGCAACCTCCTATAATTCAATAGAATTTAATAACTTAACTAATATGGTTATAAAATTGAAGTTTTATGGTAATGTTTACATTGATTTTATGAGTTGTGTCACAAAATGCCTCAAATCAAAGTTCTCACATGGAATAGTGCTATTACAGGATAGTACGTCATGGATAAATTATTGAAGCTCTAAATCTTTTTATACAATTGTAGAGGTTAAGCATAAAACCAAAATTTTACCTTTGGAAGTGTGCTTAGAGTTTGTTCAACTATAATGAATTTGTAATCCAACACAAGTTAATTTATGCATACAGTATCAAATCATAATTTAAGGTAAAGAATTCGTGAGCTCTGACCTTGATGTGTATTTCAAATATTTTGATATGGACGACACAATAAAATTCTTTGATAGTTAGCCTCATAGATTTTTGGAAGTGTTTTGATTATAAAATATAGGCATAACCGTTATGATATTGAAGCTTTTTTCTTTTTTCTTTTTTTTGTTATTTATACATTTCCTTCAACACTTACATCTTACTTTTTATTTTATTTTTTATAGATAGTCGTAGATTAGGGAGCAAAAGATTAAAAGATATAATACATTGATTTTCAACTTATGATCAGTTCAATTCCAAAAAAAAGAATGTTGCCACTAATTTAGAAAATTTGAGATAACATTTTGTAAGGAAATTTTTGAATAAGAAATAAGTCATTAAATAGCAATCAAGATAATATTTTGTATAATTAAACAAAGAAATTCTTCCAAATATTGATCTACCTACTTACAAATTGTTTATAGAGAAATAACTAATGAATAATTAGTTTACTTCAAGGATGAGAAGGTTAATCTTTTGATTGAAATCAATTCCTCCTCATAAGAATACATCATGAGAAGGCTATTGTTACAAGCAATATAGTCTATAGCTATTGAAAATGATATCATTGTAACAAATATAATAGAAAATCTACTGAGTGATAACTAATAGTTATGAACTTTTTTATGTTTCTTGTAGAAATAGAAAATTATTAAGGAGAATCAACTTAGCTTCTTATTTGAAGATAAAAAAAACATAAAGAAAAAATATTATGATTAATTAAGTAAAAGAGATGAAATTATTTAAATATTTATCAACTCATTTTTATTGACAATTATTTGAAACATTTTATGATAAGATTATATTGTACTTGTCTCTTATATGTCTATGTTAGATTAATGATTTAGAGTATTTTCTATCAATAGTTTGCCACACTATAGCCACTTGCATACATGAGATGTGTTACCAAGAATACTATAGCCACTTGCATGCATGAGATGTGTTACTGAGAATAATATCATTATAGGGGACCCCATCCCTCCCATATCTAGTTTGGCTAGTACACCACTCCTAGAGATCTTGATCCTACTATAAGGTCATATGTCGAGTCTTCACACACCTCACCTTAATTAGGAAGTGCATGAACCTCCACACATCTTCAAGTGAAATTGTAATATTTTTGTTAAGGAGGTGGAAAGTATTTGTGTCTAAACACGACAACTTAACTATGGCCATGAGCATGTGAGTGTCATAATATAATGGCTAGAGATGAACCATGTGTCTCACCTCAACTACCTCTAGAAGGGCCCACCTTGCATTAGTAGGTAGAAGAGATCACATGCTATGTAGTTGTTGAATTTGCAATCTCTTGTGAATCTCCAACTCTATATTTATAAATATGAATAAAATATGATAGTAATCCACAACCAATCATAGAAATAATAGAAATTAATGAATTTGTTGCTAAAACTTACAACATGACAAACAAGAGTTGATCATGTGGGTTGATCTTATGTAGTGAGTTCAACCAAGTTGTAAATTGATCACACACTCAAGAGATTAATCTAGTGTAAGTTGAGTTAGTTTCACACATACCAATTTAAAGCTATAAAAATGGAAGTTTCACTACTTTTAGAATTTTTCTTTGGCAAAAACTAAAAAAAATGTCTAAAAAGTGAAATATAGTGTTAAGGATCTCAACTTTATCACACCTAGCCACCTCATGTAGGGATATGGCTATGTGATTGAACCATCACAACTCATCTTGAAATATATCACGAGCTTTGGAAGACTGATTTCATGATGGTGCTTGTAATAATGAAAGTGAATTTTACTATTCACCCTTCTATTTATAATCAAGCACCATTTTACCCCTTACACATTATTATTCTTACAATCCCTGTTGAAACCAATCTGATTGATGTTGACATATATTTTTGGCAATGATGATTGACATGATCACATTTTTTGAGATATTTTTGTTGTTGAGATTTTATTATGATCTTGATCCTAAAATGATCACATTTATAATGCATGGTAGTTCTTTGAGCTTCCATTGATTTATGATGCCCATTTATGGATCCTATGATTTATATCAAGTATACATGTAGTGATTTATGTATGGTTTATCTTTAGACCATGTACCCATAGGATTTATTATAAAGTTGATTACAACATTTTAGAGAAACCTAGAGAAAAATCAACTTTACATATGCTTTCATGATCATTGCTTACTTATCTATACTTACATGCCTTTCTCTTGACTTAATTATTATATCACATTTATCTATCCTTTTTAGGTTAGTCTTACCTTCTCATTTGCCTATTTATATAATACACATTGATGCTTCTCTCTTATGTGCCCACATTATACATTATATTAATTTACCCACCTTAGGACCGACCTTCTACGTGGATGATCATCTCCATTCTATTTGTCTTGCTCATTTATTATTTATATATATTATTCCTTGGGTACAAATTTGTATCATATACATTGACACTTATCTCTTATACACCCACATTCTACATCATACTAATTTTCCCATCTTAGGGGCAATCTTCTATGCCTTGATTTTTATTTTCATTCTATCTTTCTTCCACATAAATATGTTATTCCTAGTAACACGATGCTACTTATGTTGAATGCTTAGTAAGATTACGCAATTATTATTCAATTTAAAACATTTGATACATGATTGGTGTACATTCATCATGCTCATCTTTTGACATTGATTATTTGATTGTCACGTTATATTTATCATGATGATTAATATAATATTTTGATAATGTTTATATTTACATTCTTATATATATTTACATTACCTCACTAATTTACTATGAATCATTTTTCATCCCTAATTGTCTATATATATAATGGATACAAGTGATTGAAAGAGACGTACAATCTCAAACAAAATTGTCTATATTTTAGATAATGACCCATACCTACATAGAAACTCGCTCATTATTGTACCTGGAGAAATTTTGACAACTCATATTCTTTACATATGAGTGATGTTATATCACATTATTACCATTAAGGGGACCACATTTACAACCTCCGAATGCATGTATTCTTTATTTTTAATTAATTAATAAATCTATTCAAATGACCAGATCCCTCCTCACCCGTATAAAACAGATTCACTCCAATACTCTAGATGCCTAAATTGCCAAAAGAACCTCAAATTTCACTGCAATGAATCTATAGAGTATTGAAAATGTATCAAATCTAGTTTATAATGAGTTGGAATCCGCTTCAAAAAGACAAGCCGTCCAAGTAGGAATTTGTTATCACGTCCGTTGATGACTTTGGGCTTTCCCTAAATTTGACAAATTACAATTTACCGAACTGTATTGCAAAAGAAAAAGAAACAATTTACCTTCATTATTACAGTTTTTACCACATTCTCTATGCCTTTTTCTTTATTATCACTACCTAATTCTGTGCCTCTGGACAACAGGAAGCTCAGGTCCGCCTTTTATGACGCGATTGAGAAGGGACTAGATACTAT
>VDFB02357470.1:0-36185 GCA_007258455.2 Sequoia sempervirens | reverse complement strand
TTAGTTGCCAAGTGTAGGAGCGCTGATTTTCAGCACTCCAACACTTGGAGTTAAAAACTACTAAGGTAACATGTAGGAGCGCTGAAAATCAGCGCTCCGACATGTTTGACAATTTTTACAACTCCCAAAGTTTGAGAGCTGACAAAGATGCTCATTTCGAAGCTCTTCGAAAGACAGACGGGGGAAAACGCTCAAACGGATTGTTTGAGATTTTGGACCGTGCATCAAGGTGAATTGAAATTTGCCTCATTTTGCATGCTTGAACATCACGAATCCATTGAAACGGACAAGTTTCGTAGGGGGTTTATCCGTGAATCGAGCGTTGCTAGATTCCATGATAACATAGGGGAATCTTCCAAACCTTTCAACTCATCCACTCCCTGCTTAATAGCACATTTCCCCTTCTTAGGGCACCTTTTTTTCCCCTTCAAATTCTTTTTCAGTTAAGGAACAACAACCTCCCTCATTTCAACATCCGTTTCGTAACCCTTAGACCAAGACTTTGAGTCCTCGGATTCATCAACAGACTCACCCTCATCCTCTGAGGATTCATCATCAACAGAATCTTCTTCATAGTCATTGTCCCACTCTTTTACCAACTCACCAGTTTCATAACCATTGTTACTGCCTCCCTTTTTACAAGCAGAAGAGAGCTTTGGAATTGCAGGTAAAACCTTCGATTTAATATGATCAATTATCAAATTCATAAGGCCTTCATGAAGAATAGCCTTCTTAGGGTTTTTTCTATGATCCTCAATACTGGTTTCCATAGAAATAAGGAATTAAAGGGGAACAAAACCAGATTGTTGTGGTGGAAATGATTTAGCAACATGAAATGATAGCCATAAATAACAGAGTACCTTCTCTCCAGCGTGAAGAATTGCATAATTGCCAGAACGTCTCTCCAGAGCGGTTTGATGGATTTTCGAGCATACCCACCACTGCCAATGCACCTAAGCTTCTGCTTCTCAGAACCTTTAAATAAATTTGCTAAGGCAATCTTGGCCACAACCCAATCCCTATAAAACTTCTTGCTCTTCGAAGGAAGACCAATAACCTCAGCAATCAAGTCCTCGGTGATGTTGACCTCCACACCTTGGTAACGCAGGACTCTGTTGTTCCAACCATTCACAAAAGCCTCTATCACCTCTGAATCAGAACCGTGAAGTCTCAAGAAATAGGGGCAAACACCACCCTTCTCCAAGTGTTCCCAGACATGCTCATTGCCACAAAATTCCTCATAAGAGCTCGGCTCCACTTTGCAACGAGCCCCTCCCATGGCGGACTAGAACAATTTACTCACAACCTGCTCTTTGTTCTTCTGCATAGAAAGGGTTAATTTAACAATCCAAATGCACATGCAAAAAATACCCACAATCCGTGTGAGCTTGACAATCCAAGTATTGCCAGACCTCAACTCCCAACCCATGATCTCATAATCATCAAAAAAGCAATTATTAGACGAGCAAGCACTGAACACAAAGTGCAAAAACCAAACGAGGAGGAAATAAAATAACTTATCTCCCCAAGTATTCGCTTCCATGACATGACATCTGGTCATAATTAGAGATACACTGAAGGTTAAATGGCATGGCATCATAAGTATGCCAATAATTATGAGCCAACACTCCTAAATTAGAGAACCCATCAGCAAGCAACTTGGCCTCCCAGAGAATGTGAGTAATTTTCACCTCAGCAAAAGAGTTAATGATAGAAATAGCATCATTAATTAAATGAGCAATGGACCATGACAGCGGGCTAAGCTTTAGGAGACAATTTATGATATTAAGGGAACCCCCCTCTAACCATAGCCTAGTAACCCCTGCCTCTCTAGCAAGTAAAAGGCCATGATAGGTTGTTGCTGCCTCTACAAAGTGGTTTGTCTAGGTTCCCAAAGGGAGTGCCACTGTAGAGACAAACCTACCATTCTCATCACGTAACACTCCCCTACAGCTAGCAGGCCCCGGATTCCCCTTAGCAGCACCGTCAAAGTTAACTTTGAACTAGCCTTGAGAGGGAGCTTTCCATCAAATCCCCTCCCTAGAAGCCTTAATCTTCTTCACCAGAATAGAAAGATCACAAGAGAGATTCCAACGGTGTAAAGTGCCTTGCCAAATCTGATCCAAAAACACTAATTTTCTGCCTTTGGAATTTTGACAAACACTTTGCTTGTAACTTCCAACTTGCTGATAATAAGTATCAGATTGTATTTGAAATGCTTTTGATGAATACAAATGCAATATAATTGCTTCCCAAAAGCTTCTAAGCATCTGCCAATGTCCCAAGATGATGTGCAATATCTTTTTGTTCTTTTCAAATGCATAAACATGAAATTATGATGTAAAATGTAAACCTACAGCCAAGGAACATTTCTACAAACATTTGGCATGCAAACTAGTTTAATACAATGCAACTATATATGAAAGACATTTTGACAAATAGTTGGCAAGTAAACTCCTTATCACTCCAACTTGATATTCCAAAGATATGAAAGGAATTACAAGCTGTTCAAGAAATGCAATCAGACCTTATACAATGGACTTTAACTCACTACTTCTATATGCTAATGACTGAAACTCAATGCTCAATTGTTATGACTGAATTTACATTGTACAAGCAAATTTATTGCTTTCTAGATGACTGAAATTACATTTATAATATGCTGATTACATTTGCCATGAACTCTATATGATTAGATGACTGTAAATGCAATGCAACAAAATGTGGAACCTGGAAATTTTGTAGCAGCCACCATAAAATGATTCGATTCTCTTTATTGAAGATGTCAATGCCTTCAAGAATGTTGCGCCAATACTCTTTGATCCCACAAGACCCTTGGAAAATTTTATTGGAATTTTAACAACCTTTCTAATCCAAAATCGCCCCTTCATAAGAAGGCCACCCCTGCTTGCCTAGCAATATTTTAGAAAAATAAATACAGCCTCTAAGCTCCTCAAATTTGTTATGAAAATGATTGCCAACACCAAAGGAAGTAATCCCTCAAGTGCCCACAAAATTATATCTCCTTATTGAAGAGCAACGAATGAAAATGTAATTTCTCTCATGGCTGATCTGCAGATTGAAACAAAATTGCAGACTTCAAATAACTTCCCAAACTCTTCCAAAAATAATTGCAATTAGCACAATGAGAAAGACTGATGTATCTTCCTCCACTATCCAACTAGGGTTGGTGTTGCACAACCGAAATTGGCACTTAACCATCTAGGCTTGGTCTTTCACAAACGAAGACTGGAAATCAATAAGCTAAGCATTCAGCTTCAGCAATGTAGTAGAAAAGTGTTTGCAACTCAAGATGTCCAAATGCATAGCCAAAGCCTCTTTTTATACTTTTTCAACCTCATCACCAAGAGACTTTCAGAAGATTCTTGATTTATACCTTAAGTGACTTTATTATTTTATAATTTTATTATTAAGTCACTTAATTCACTTTTTATTATTTAATTAATTAAATAATAAGTCATCCCTTTTCATATTTTATTTTTTTGGAATAACTTAATCAATAATTAATTTAATAATGCCTCTTGATTTAATTAAATCATCAATTAAGCTATCCTCATGAAATATCAAATTATTTGGACAACTTAATTAAATAATTTAATCAAATCGCCATACCTCCAATTCAGTGACATGACAAATGGTTCCCCACTAACAAATCATAATTGGAAACAACAGCCTTAGGACCCGAGGAAGGCAACACTGAGCATTCAGAAAGAAAATTTTCCTTTATAGCCTCACTGATTTTGAAAGCCAGCCTTGAAGGAGGAAGATTCAACTGACAAAACACATGGTTATTTCGTTCCTTCCACACTCCCCAAGCCACATGCGGCAAAATAAAAGACCATGACATTGAGAGAGCCGGATTTTGAGAAGGTGCCACCCACTGAAACCAGATTTCCGAAATTGAAGTAGGAAACACCCAAGAAATGTTCCACCTTTGAAAAATATGAACCCACACATCCCAAGTGAAACTGCAACCAGCCAGAAGATGATAGCTATCCTCAACAACTTCTTTACACAGAAAACATCTATTCAGCATAGCCATACCCCTTGTCGCGAGATTGTTAAGAGTCAAGATCTTATCTTGACAAAGAAGCTAGAAGAATATATTAATTTTAGGCAAAAGCTTCGCATTCCACAATTGACCCCAAAAGGGAGGGGGACCCACGATCCGAGTCTGAAAAGAAAAGGCCGAAGACACCGAAAACTGACCATTGGGAGCAAACCTCCACACCACAGAATCATCAGGAGAAGCAGGAATACGAATCAAGGAGAAGAACAGAAAAAGAGGTTCCAAATCCCCGTTAACGAGATCAAGTCTAATCCACTTATCCTTAGAGATGTAATTAGACACATGAAGGCCCCATTCCCTAATACAAAAGTCTTTGAAATGGGCCGCCCAAGGTTCATCCTTCAAGGGACCATGCCCAATCCACCAATCATCCCAAAACAAGATCCTCCTACCATTCCCAAACACCCAGCGTAAACCAACAGCAACAATGGAACGAGCTTTCAGCATGAAATTCCAAACGGCCGACCCTAGAGGAGGGGTGAAATCCTCCCTCAACAAATCTCTAAACTTATCCACCCCCCTCAAATACTTCGAAGAGTAAATAGCAATCCATTCCTTTCCATTCAAAAGCAAATTCCACAACTATTTAGCAATAAGGGATGAATTAAAGTCTTTCAACTTACACAAACCTAAACCACCTTGAACTTTAGACCTGCAAACCTCCTCCCAAGATAGCAGATGTAACCGTTTCTTCTCCTCCACACTAGACCACATAAATCTTTTTTGGATACTCTCAATCTTCTCCCAATACCTCCTAGGAATCTGGAACATACTTAAAGCATAAACCGAAAGATTCTGCAAAGTAGACTTGATTAATTGAATTTTCCCAGCTTGGCTTAGAAGGGCTCCCTTCCACCCAACAAGTTTTGAATTAAACTTATCAATAATGCCATTCCAAAAGGAGTGTGGAACCCCATTAGAGCAAAGAGGAATCCCTAAATAGGTTGAAGGAAGATCCCTAATGCCGCATTCCAAAATACTAGCAATCCTCAACTGATGATGCTCTGAAGTATTAAGAAAGAAGACAATGCTTTTAGGCAAACTCACCTTTTGTCCAAAAGCTAACTCATACTGCTAAAGGATAAGGTAGATAGATTTGGCCGCAACAACCGACTTGTTGTGACCTTTTCACACATCACCCCATTCAAAATGGGGACCCCCTAATTTTTGCTCCGTTCGGGTCTTTTGGCTTTGGTTTTGGGTCTGTCTCTCTCTCTATCGGTTCTTTTTGTCTGGTGATGTACTTGCCATTTGACCTAGATTTGAATTTTCGCTAAGTCTGGAGGGCTTTCTGATGAATTAGGGTTTACAATCTTCAGGCTACTTTGAGGTCAAATTGAGTTGGCTAATCGAATTATGAGCTTAGCACTGCTATTATGATGCTTCAAGTAGGCTCCCATTGAATTTTCACTGAATTCCGACAACTTGCTATTTTTAGTAAGTGCCAATTTGGGGCCTATTTTCGTGGGATTTTCAAATTTCTGTCAACTACATCATGATTAGAACACTTCAAATTGCTCACTTGCAAATTTTAAATGCAAATGGACAACTTACTATTTTTAGCAGTTTTGCCTTCGAGGGCCATTTTTAGGGTTTGCATGTTGGAATTTTCAATGCATGTCAGTATAATCTTTTTGGGTTTTTCGAGACCTTCGTAGTGATATAGCATGCAAAGTGAGATGATGACTTCCAATGATTCGGGTTTCAGAGGTTATTATAGGGTTTGCATGCAGGATTTCTTGGCGCATGTTAGCATTTTCTTTATGGGTTTTCCGAGAGCTTCGCAACGAGGTAACATGCAAGGAAAGTTGATCACTTTTTCGGGACCTGCTATTTTTAGCCAGTGCTCGCATGTTGATCATTTTTTTGGGTTTTTCTGGGTTTTTTGAGATCTCTTGAGTAGTGTGACATGCAAATTCATCCGGCAACTGATTGGTCACTTTTTCAAACGCTTAGTATTTTTAGCAGGATCACTCTGACAGTTGCCCAGCACTTCAACGTCACAAACAGAGCAAAATGCAACAAAAACGGGGTCAAACAGAGATCATTTGAGCAACATGCAAGTCGGATTAGGGTTTCCAGCTTCGGGGCCTAAAATGAGGGGTCAAACACCAAAATCCTCCGAAAACTGAAGTATCCCACTACGATCAGTATCTTTCAAGGAATCCACTCGTAAAATTTGAAAGTAATCTGAGCACTTACTATTTATAGTAAGTCACTTCTGAAATAAGGCTATAAATAGCAGGTCAGCGTGAGGCACCAGTGTGAACAAGTCAAGCAAGTGACGAGGACCCCATGGAGCGAATTTCAGATCAAACAAAGTTGTAGAGGTTCGAAAATCAAACACTTACTATTTTTAGCAAGTCCATACAGAGGAATTAGGGTTTCCTGAAAAGTAGGGCAAGACGTGAGGGTCACATAGAAGTTTCATCCAGTCACGATCAACATCCTTCAGGAAATTGGCACACAAAGTTTGAGCTCATTCTGAACAGTTACTATTTTTAGTAAGTTGTTAAAAATAGCAGGTGCATGCAAACATCAGGCGCCAATAGCTCAGTCATGTCACGAGTATCAAGGAAAAACAAAAATCAAGCATTCCGCAGCCTGAAATCAAATTGAAATGCGAAAATTGCGAAACTTTCTAAAAATAGCAGGTTAGGGCAAGCTGAAGACATCATGAGCAGTCAAAAGAACACCTCCCTAAATCCGCCTTAACAAGCTTAAATGAGTTGAAACTCCATCTAAGTCGGGCAAAATGGAAGCTTGACCTGCCAAATGCACCTTGAGAAGCTAAAGATGGATGAAAATTCTACTAAGGCATCAAAAATGGAAGTTGGCCATGGTAAATTGTAATGTCCCCAATTTAGCTCTACGCTCTTCTTTCGGATTTAGCCTATTCCCGGAAACTCGTAGGCTAAGCAGAGGCTGAAATTAGGGTTTCCCATCTTCTAGGAGGTTGTTTCTGCACATTTCAGTGTTTGCACTTGGAATTGTGGATTTTGGTTTGCGGATTCTTTCTCGGTTTTCAGAGAGCTTCGCAATGGTGTCGCATGCATTCCGATCCGAACAACTTTCTGAATTTACTATTTTTAATAAATTCTATTTTTGGCAGCATTCAGTGTTTGCACTTGGAATTGCGGATTCTTTCTGGGTTTTCAGAGAGCTTCGCAATGGTGTCGTATGCATTCCGATCTGAACAACTTTTTGAATTTACTATTTTTAGTAAATTCTATTTTTGGCAGCAGTCCAGTTGGCATCAATTCATTAGGCTTTCCTCTTCAGGCAATTCAGTTGGTATTATTGATTTCTGGCCTTTGGATGCATTTTTTTGGAGATAAGTTATTTTAATTAAAATAATGTTATATTTTAATATTAACCCCTTGGCCTAGTTGCATAACTTAATGTTGTTCTAAAAAGGGGGACTCAAGGGTGGACGCCTCATCAAGAGGTTATTTTAATATTTTCTAAAGGCCAAAATTATAAGTGGAGGAAATGGACGCCAACTTTAAGAAAGATATTATTTTATTAAAAAGGTCAAATTTTGCCTTGAGAAGTGGGACGCCTTTCTTTGGAGGGAAATAAAGTAAATTCAATTTGAATTTTGGGCGCCCTTTCTAGAAGCTTCTGGAATTGCTTTTGCTGAGTCTATAAAAGGAGGCCTCTTCTCTTCATTTTATCATCTTATTTTTATATCATACTGTTATGCTGCTGAAATACTTTTAGAGTTACTTCGAGGGATGCATACCTCCTAGCCATTTCTCTTGGTTTCGTGCTTGAAAGATAGCACCTAGCTAAGGCTTCAGAGACTACTTCTCATCCAGATAAGCAGACAGAGCATCAAGGTTGAAGATTTCAAAGATTTTGTCAGTTTTGCATTTGCTGGTTAGGGTTTGGCTGAAGTAGAAATCTGCTCATAAGTCTTTGCATGAATTTTTGTTGGTTCTGGGTACTTTACATATGGCTTCCTCATCCTAGGGCGCCCCTCTTTGGTGAGTTTCAGATTTTATTATTGAGTGTATGATTTTATCTTCTCAAAATCGCCCTTCTCCTTGGCCGTACCATTCTGGGCTGTCTTGGGAAGTGTGCCAAAAAATAATATCACAGTTTGTCAGTAGTTTCTCAGTTAGGTTTTCATTGTCAGCATTCTAGCTCTCATTTGCATCTGGTTTTAAGTGATTTGGTTGGGTTTTGAGTGAGTTATGAGCTTTTTAGTGGGTTACTGTGTTGCTGGTTGGTGTTTCCAGAATTGCTGATTTTATATCAGACTTCCAGAAGTTCAGTTCAAGCATTGTTTTATCAATATTGTGAAGTCAAATAAGTCGGAACAACATTCTATCAGTTGTTGCTTTGGTTTAACACTTTGTAACACTTTGTAATCTGCAGATTGTGCATTGTAAGGCTGTTAATAGTAGTACTATTTCAGTCATTTTTATATTCTACAATTACTTAGTTTTAGAGCAGCAAACCTAATAATCTTTGGACGGTTTACCGCCAGAGATGGGTGAATGAACTACACACTTAAAGTTCTTGGATGGTATTCCGCCAAGAAGGGAATTAAAGCTTTGCACTTCTTACATTGTATTCGCTCTCGTTGAATAAGTGGTAGAGCTTTCTTTCAGCATTGTATTTACTTTTGTTACTCCGCCAAATGGTCGCTACTTGCCTTACTTGGGTCTGAAAGCACATCCGTGGTGTTGAGTCTTTCAGCATTGTATTTACTTTCTGTTACTCCGTCATATGGTAGCTACTACCCTACTCGGTTCGGAAAGCACATCTTGGCATTGAGTCTTTCTTTAATTGTTGGTTATGATTTGAGCTGACCTTTAACAGATACTTGGTGCTTTGTGTTCTTCGAAGTTTGAAAAAATTTGGGTCAGAATTGGTTCGGTTCTTTGCATAAATGCGCCCAAGATTGAGTGGAACTTGAAAGTCTTCTAAGGTGAAAGTTTCAGGGGTGAAATGCGCCCAAGCTGGAGGTTGAAGTCAAAAATTTTTCTAAGGCATAGAAACTAGAAGTAGCACATGTCAAATGCGCCCTTGCAAGCTTGAAGTGATTTGAAAATTTCGAAGTATGGTAAAATGAAAGCTCCTGCCCCCATATGCGCCTAAGCTTGGAGCTAACTTGAAATTTGTCTAAGTCCTTGAAATTGAAAGTTCAGCCTCCCAAATGCGCCCAAGGGTGAGAGAGGCCATTCAAATTTTTGTAAGGCATGGAAAGTTGAAGTATCACCCCTTAAATGCGCCGTTAAGAGTGATGGGTTGAGTAGATTTAACTAAGTGTTGCAAATTTGAAGTACACCCCCTCATATGCGCCTTAGCTACTTGAGGTTGGTTGAAAAGTTGACTAAGCTTGACCCCATATATGCGCCCAAGGAGAAGAGAGGGTGATTGAAATCTGACTAAGGCAATAAATTGGAAGTAACACCTCTTGAATGAGCCCTTGCAAGTTGAGGAGGCAAGAAAATTCTCTAAGGCATGGAAAGTTGAAGGAAGCACGCCTATATGTGCCTAAGAGTAGAGAGGAGGGTGAAAATTTGGTTAAGTGTTGTAAATTGAAAGCTTGACCCTTGAGATGCGCCTAGGATGGGAGGAAGATCATAAAAAAATTCTAAGTACTTGAAATTGTAAGTAGAGGAGGCTAAATGCGCCCAAGGAAGAGAGAGATGCTTAGATTTTTTTTTTTTCTAAGTGTTGAAAACTTGAAGTAGCTACTCCTAAATGCGCCTTAACATGGAGATGGCTTGGAAATTTTGTTAAGTACTTGAAATTTGAGGTATCACCTCCTAAATGTGCCTTAATAAGCTTGAAAGCATGGAAAAGTTTCTAAGGCAAACAAATTGAAAGCCCACTATGCTAAATGCGCCTTAGCTAAGAGAAGGAGGTTGGGAGATTTCTAAGTGTGAGAAAATTGAAAGTTGTCACCCTTATATGCGCCCAAACTTGAAGGAGGCTTCAAATTTGACTAAGTTATGAAAACTGAAAGCTCAAGGTCCCAAATGTGCCTAAGAGTTGAGAGGGAAGTTTAAAATTTTTTCTTAGTGTGGAAAATTAAAAGCTTGAAGGGCTGAATGCGCCTAGCATGACAAGGGGTGAGAAAACTTTCCAAGGCATTAAAAATGAAAGTTAGAAGAGGTAAATGTGCCTTAGTTTGGAGAGGTGCCTTGAAATTTGTCTAAGGTGTTGAAACTGAAAGCACAACTACCTAAATGCGCTTAACAATATGGTTGAGTTTGGACATTTGACTAAGTCATTCAAAGTGAAGGGAGAACAACCCAAATGCGCCCTCAGCCATGAAGAAACTCGAAGTGCTAGGAAATTTGGCTAACTCACAAAATGAAAGCTCACCACATTAAATACACCCCTCTGAGTATGCCCAACTTGATGAGTGGATGATGGAATTTTTAGGAGTGAGAAATGAAGGTTGGCCTACTAAAATGCACCCAAGGCTGGAGAAGTCAAGATAAATGTTGATAAAAAAAAAAAAATTTCAAGGGTGGAAAATATTAAATAAACCCCTTCATATAGACACTTGAAGTTTTAAAGCTGAGAAATATTTTCCAAGGGGGAATTGATGAAGTATGTGTGAAGTACACTTGCATATGAGATGAGTAAGATCTCTAAGCCGTTCGAAACAAAATTTCTATGATGAGACCACGCCCTTGTCAAGAATGGAAATATTGGAGATAATTTTAATGAATTTCCCGAAAATGTTGAGTCAACTGAGAGTTACATGCAGCCAAGGAGGGAAATTTCAAATTTCGAATGAGGAAGGAATCTCCAGCAATAGTAAATTCTTATGACAACTCTATGAGGACTGAGCATAACTTCTGTGACAACTCGCCAGTCATCCCTCCCGAATTGGAAATCTTCTAAGTAGTGGGGGAATGAATTAATGGTAACTACTAAACTGGGCATCCCCTCTCAATTATATAAATTTTGAAGCTAATCATTTTTCCTCACAAGTTGCAGAGTTGAATTGTGAGAGTGCTGAAGTGCTGAAGTTGAAGTGAGTGCTGAGTGAGTGAGAAGTTTCTGAGCTAAGTGAAATATTTTTCTAAGTGCTAGAGAAGTTTTGAGGCAAGTGAGTTCAGTGAAGTTTTTTCTAAGTGTTGAAGGTGATATTGCTGAAAGAAGCTAAAGTTTGGAGTTTGAGTTTCAAAGTCAGAAATCTCAAGGTTTGGAGTTGGTAGTTTAGTGCTGAAGATTTTCATTTTCGAAGCTAACTCCATATGCTTGCCATCTCGTGGTAATTTTATTTTCTAAGATAGAATTGTAATCCTTGAATTTTTTTTTGAAGATGGCTGAAATTCGAAGAGGAGATGTCGGAACGAGCAAAGCTGCAAGTAGAGCTAGAAATACTGAAGCAAGCAAAGAGAATTCCTCCAAGCAGGCAATCATCAAGCAGCTGAAGAGGTCATTCCTTCCTGAATCGAAGTTCGTGTCAAAGCTAGGAGGTTTGACTGATACCAACCTTGGTTCGTTCAACCTCAAGGCATTCAAAAGGAGAAAATACGGGTAGGCTGGTCATCCTCCATCAACGACATCGCACAACATCATGAGAAGTGGATTGTATGCAGCTGTTGGTTTTCCACCAACAATTCGATGTCCTGAGTTGATAATGGAATGTGCAAACTATTATAGGCCAGACCACCGAACGATTGTCTCTTCTGACGGCAAGTTGTTGGCTAACTTCACACCTGAAGCTATTGGAGAGGCATTTGGGATTCCAGCTGTGGAGAGAATGTTGTACAAGTTAAAAGAAAGGGCCGATAAAATGTACGCCTCATCTTTCGATAGGTGTGCAAAAAGAATTAATACATCATGGATGAGGAAGCCAAAACCTCCTGGCACCAAACTGCCCAAGCAAATTATCTCAGAGGAGCGGAAATAGGAGTACTGTGATTTAATCATGATGCTCAACCGGGTAAATGGCAGCCCATAGGCGTACACTTTTGAGCCTTGGATGTTCTTCTACATCAGCATGGTGCTGGAGGGAAAAGAGTGTGTAGATTGGGCAAGAATGATCAGCGACAATATAGATGAGCAATTCAAAAGCTTGAGGAGAATGAAGACATTTTATATGAGCTCATATGTCATCTATATGCTAGCTCGGATGATGAAGTATAAAGGATTGACATACCAGGAGCCGATTGGATGTGGTCCAGGTCAGTTTAAAATCCATGAAGCTTGCAGGCAGCTGCATCTGACAAATACCTCTAGCTTCAAGAGAGTGAACGATGCTTTCACTATGCGCATCACAAGGACTCTTCAACGGAGAACGCAACAAAGAATATCCAAGGATGCACAAAAGTTGATTGAAGAGTACAGGTATTGGTTTATCCAATTCCCGAAGTTCACTTACATAAGGCTATCGGGGTTTCATTCATATGCCTACAAATTGCCAAGGTACCCCACGGATAGGATGGTAATGCTTGAAGTGTCTAGGAAACTCATGGCCTATGCATAAATCTTAAGAAAAAAGAAGAAAGGAGGATTGCACTTCCCTATTGTTATGGGAAATTCACTTGAGGAGTGCCCATCTTTGCAGCAGCCAAGGAAGCAAAGGAGGAGTTACAATTCTATCACCTCACTCTCCACACCAATCGACAGGACTTTGATCCTCACAGAAAAATTGGAGTGGTGCAGGGTGAAGAATATCGGCACAAGGCTCATGTTAAGGATTTTTGGGCAAATGCAGGAGATGAAGCTGAGATCAGAATGAGGACGTTCTCTAGGCTCCCTCTGAAATTAATCAGGGAATGCGAGATTGTCCAAGTTCCAGACCAGGTGGATGAGGATGCCAGCATTATTCACCTGGATGATGAGTCAGTAAAGGACACGCCAATCCCACCACTTGATTGGGCGAAACCAGAGATCACGAACTTAGACACAGTCTATGCCGGTCTTAACATTCACAAGGAGCTAGGTGGATAGACATGTTCACAGGCATAAAAGCAAGCCAATTGCCCTCACGTACAACCTCATGGGCGATCAAAGGCCACCGACATCAACAAGGAAGAGAAAACTAGCTGCCCAAGCTACAGAGCCACAGGAAGAGAAATCAGTTCAGCTAGAACCTCAAAGGACGGAGGAAGCATCACCTACACAGCTATTGACTCACTCTTCCAGCATACAAGAGGTTTCAATATTTGCAAGTTAGAGGGTTAGAGTAAATGAAGAGCAAGAAATGGAGGAAGTCAACCAGCCATTGCCTAGGGAGCCCGATAGTCAGAGCGCTAATGCTCCTAGGAGTGCTAACTAGCTAGATGAAGATGAGGAAACATAAACAGACACTCGCTTGGATCGTGCGATTGAGGCAGCCTTTGAAGATGAAAACACTACAGAGCCTGAAGTTCGGGGTCTTGAGGAGGATAGGCAACACATGGAGATGGATGAGCCTCAACCGAATGTTGCTGAAGAGGAAGTTCATGAAGTAAAAGCAACGAAAGAGCAGCCACTTGCCGTCTGTAGCGCTCAACAAGATGTTCAAAATTGGCTAACGAGTGCAATAAGAAGAGACCAGGAGGACGACACCGCCCCAGCAATAGAGATGGAAGAGCTCCTTAATAGAATAAGCAGGTCACCTAAGAGGAAACGAGCCAGAAAGTACTCCAGGATGGAGATAGATGAGTCTGGTTCCTGCACTCTTCATGTTGCAGTTTCAAGGGAAGAATGTGATTGAGATGAAGCAATGCTTGAAAATTACGCGATCGCTACAGTTGAACTGGGGCGCCCTACTGGAGCACAAGTGATTGAGGAAGCTGAAAACTCCTTCTAGGCATTGAAGGATAGACTGCTTCGAAAGGGAGAAAATACAAGAGGCTAAAAGGGGAGCATAAGGCGTTAATTGGTTATGTGCAACATCTAGCACGTCCATGTGCTCAAGAGAACCCAGCAGTGGATCTTCCAACCGAGCTTCCACGAGAATCAATTAGCGGCCTCGAGGAAATGAAGAGAGCGATTCAGGAAGGAGACAAGTGGATTGACGGTGTTCGTACTGAAGCTGAGAGGTTCATTGAGGACTTGTCTCCTCTTTCCAACATGCTTCCAGCATCCTCTCTCGTATGGAGAACATTGAACAGGCATGGAGTGATACTCACATTTTTCAAGATAAGACTATTCGACGCCTAGCTCCTCTAATGCATATGCCAGTGCAGACTTTGATTGAAGGAGGTGATTTAGGTTGGAGATAGATATGATTTTCTAGGCTGGTATTCCGCAACATTCACGGCGAGGTTTCTTTTACAAGCAAGGACAAAAGTCAGTAAGATCGGAAGGCCATGGGAAACATTCAGGAGGGCATCTTCAACACTTGGAGGCATTGTTCACAAAGCTAACTAACTCGAGGAGGTAGCCATTCTCCCCAAAATTGTGACACTAAGATATAAGGTATCAAGAAGCAAATAAATAAATAAAACATATATAAGGGTATTGGCAATAATAAAATAAAATTATAAAAAGATAATGGTATAATTATGGAATATAAAATAATAATAATTATTATTATTATCATAATAATAATTATATCATTATTATCTAAAATCACAATTATCGTAATTGAATATTGTAATCACAATATAAATGTTATAGAATGACCCCTATTATAATAATGGAACTAACTAATATGTGAAAATTCTAATATCACTAATATGATAAACTACTCTAAAGAAATCTAAGAAAGTAAATTATAAATCATAAAATATAAACAAACAAATATAAATTATAATTTATAATATATGAATTAAGGCAAACCGATGGCAGCCTAAATTAAGAAAAGACAATGATATCTCCCTTGGCTGAAATCGCACTCTTGAAGCAAGACGTCCCTTTCGGGAAGAGGTGCGAAGAGGTTTAAATGTCCTTATATGTATCATTGGGGAGATAGGAACTTTCAGGTGGTTATTCTATACTATATGAAACTTGGTTGGGGAGGGATAATCAATACCGGTTTGAATTGGTCCACGGAGAAAACACTTATTCAGTAAGCGATAGCGACTTAGATATGTGCCCTCATCATACATTCATATTTGCATTGGGAACGCTCTGTTCATCTTAGGGTTGTCGCTATCAAGGAAGCATTTCGAGAACTCAAACCTGCGACGCCAAACAGGACGGAATCCTCCAAGTTACATGCGCAGACGTCCATTGAAATATCTCGAGGGCGTCCAATCTTATTCATTAATCACGGCTATTAGATGTTGTGGGAGTTCTAATTAATTATGGTGAGCAACTATTTTAATGGTGATAGAAATTATTGGGTCTCCCTTCCTACCACGCAAGGAACACATGCTTAATCCTTCTGTCATCTGCCATTGGGAACAAGCTCATACCGATGCAAGGAATAAATGAATAACAAGATTGCTTGGAAAGCCATTGAGTGGAGTAGACGACACATACACAGGAGAACAAAAACGTGGCTCTAGAAACCGACTAAATGCAAGAGAGGACAAATCACATTATCCAGGTAAGGAGCGTCCATTTCAGTGCTTGGTAAGTAGAATTTACCTCAAAGTCAATTAAGGACATTTATATAAGAATAAAGTAAAGTAAAGGGACTAATACATAATATATGTGAATAATAGATAAATTTGAATATATATATATATATATATATATATATATATATATATATATAATGATATACGAGAGAAGGTGCATGCTCTGTTTATATATTTATATTGGAATAGAATATATATTTATGCGTTCATATAGAACTAAAGGTATTTATATATTGAGTTAGTTAGAAATGATAATATATACTTGTTTAGACAATATATAAAAATGATTGTACAAATTATGATACTTGCAATATTTATTGAGTTTTATGAGTAATAATTCACTATGGTGATAAATGGTACAATAGAATACCATCTAGGGAATCTTGATAAAAATTTAATATCTACCCTAATGTACTTATGAAATATAATATAGAAGAATCATTCATAGTGCGTGATAGGAAAAAAATAAAAGAAAATCCTTTGACTAGAATGAAATAATTATCATCTTCAATATAACTGGATGATATTACTGAAATTTATTGATCTCTACAATTCTAATGGCTCTTTGAGAAACATTTTGAATGCAAGATTCAGGGTTAAGTGTTCCCGTCAGAAAGGGGACATTACAGGTAACGATGGATGGTTTGAAGGGTAGATTGCACCCATTCTTCTCTGAAATGAGAGTATTTGCTCAAGTTGACTTTGAGAATATCTCCACGTTCTCCGCTATTATTCAAAGCACTCAAGAATCCATCGAGGCCTGGAGAAAATCTTGTATCCGGCAAGAGCAAACAATTGCCATCCTCGAATATCAACGTAATCTTACCCCAGCCATTTCTGAGCAGGGGGTCGATGCAGTGTTGGCCCAGTTTGTTGCTTTCGCGGTCAGAGAGAAGAACAATGGGAACAGGATCCTGGACGAGAATCTTCTAGAAGGGTAGTGGGCATTAATTGCTCATAGTGGTCAAAGGAGGAATCTATCATTTTGTGCTCATTAATTGCACCACTCCACCTTTTGGCAGTTGCTAGGGCAGAATTTAGTCTAGGGCATGTGTGGCTTGATCTGAGCCATCCATTGTAATTTAATCTGGACCGTCCGTTGAGATTGGCCAGCTATATAAAGGGGACTCCCCCTCATTTGTACATCATTAGATTAGAGATTAGAGATCAGAGAATAGAGTAGAGAGGCTGATAGTATAGTTGGCATAGCTTAGCATAGCATAGTTTGAAGGAGAAGGAAAGTTTTCCCTTGAGAACTTTGTAAGAAGTTGTGAAAACTATCATAATAAAAAGAGTTTCATTGATGATGATTTCGTCTTTTGTTATGAGCAGCTAGCAAGATTTCTTCGTCCTTCTACTTCAAGTAGGACTTAAATTAGAGTAATTTTCATTTTCATGCAAGTAGTTAATTGTGGATTGTGGTGTTTGATCAAAGCAACTTCTTTTAATCCATACCACTAGTGAGCTTGCTGATGGTAAGCTTGCCTTGTGTGGTCGACTGGAATACTTTTTAAGCTTAACTTCAGTTATGATTCACGTCTTAGCATGCGTCGTCGTGACAGTGTCCTTATGCTGAATTGTGATTTGAAAATTTCTTACTATCCCTTTGAAGATTGCACCGACTTTGTAGCATTTGTCCAATGCGAGGCGAAGCAAAGTCTAGTTGAAGCCTGTTGAAGTTGATCCCATGTTCCGCTTTAGGGTAGAACTTAAGATCTTCTAAACCCTGCACTCATTTAAATTCTGCACATTCCCGGTTAGTATAGGAAACACATACCTCATTGCCAAATCATTCATATTGCACGAAAATCCCCTTTCATCATTAGTCTGCTGTCAGCTACTAATTTCTCAACAATTGTGTAAGTCCCCTCATGAAAACATCATATCACAACGAACCAACTGTGTGTATTCCATTGCATTGAAGGAACCTTGGAGTTGAACGTACAATCTCTCTCGCAATCTTAGCGTACGGAATACTTTGATCAAGAGAGAATGGAGTAGCTATTGGATACTTTATTCTGTTGTTTGGTGTTGGTCACAAAACTCACATCAACACAACGCTTTAGCAAGAATAACAATATCATACATAAATTGCTGATGCAAACAACACAGCTGACGCAAAGAAGGATAAAGGCCTCTGAAAGCACCATTAGACACCGCTTGAAGAAAATATCTGCCCAAAAACTCCACCATAATGATAAAGAGAAAAGGAGAAATAGGATCTGCTTGCTGCAACCCCTGGGAGCTTCTAAAGAAGGCAGAAGGTGACCCATTCACCAACACCGAAAAGGACGGAGAAGAAATTAACTGACCAACTAGTTGTAGAACCCGATCCGAGAAGCCAAATGCCTTCAGGATATTATATAAAAACTACTAGTTCACCCGATCATAAGCTTTCACCAAATCCGACTTCAAAATAAGACCAGGCTTCTTATTAACCTTTAGAGATTGAATATTCTAATGCACCATGAGTACCGAATCCAAAATCTGCCTTCCCGGAACAAACCATTCTGCTGAGAAATTGTCCTAGGGAGGACCCTTTGTAGTCTAGAAGCCAAAACTTTAAAGAAAATATTATAGATAGAGTTACACAGGCTGATAGGCCTAAAATCACCAAAATGCTCAGCCCTAGGTTTCTTAGGAATTAACACAATAAACGTAGAATTCAATTCCTTAAGAAGCTGCCTACTACCAAAAATCTCTTTAGTAGCATTGATGGCATCCTTAGCAATAATGTCCCAGTAAGACTGGAAGAACAATGTTAGAAACCCATTCGGCCCTAGAGATTTATTTCCTTCAAAGGAGAACACAACCTTTTTAATTTCCACATCAGAAGGAATACCCTTCAAACCCCTATTCTCCTCCTTCGCCACCAAGTTTGGAATCACATTAAGAAAACCCTGCTGGAAAATAGGATCAAGAGGGCGATCCTCAGAAAGCAAGTTCTCAAAGAACGACTGGGCAACATATCTAATGTCATCATCCTCTTCCAAAGAGTGATTGTCAACAACAATTTTGGAAATCTTATTAGAGGATCCATGCTTCAAAGTCGTGAGATGGAAGAAACGGGTATTTTTATCCCCACTTCGAAGCCAGATGGCTCTAGACCTCTGCTTCCAGAACTCCTCCTTAGCCACAATACTGTGCAAATTGGCTAAAAGGATACTTTCCTCCTGGAGAAGCAACAAACCATTCCCATTGGCTTGCATTCTCTGCTGCAAGATGTCCAATTTGGCCTTAATCTCAAATTTTTCCTTAAAGATATTGCCAAAAGAGGATTTATTCCATAGGATTAAATTCTGCTTTACAGAAGCAAGCTTCTTAGCAACTTTATACATAGTAGAGCCATCAACATTAATATTCCACCAGTCATTAATTCTGGAACAGAACTCCGGGTGGCTAGTCCACATCTTTTCAAGTCTAAACGGGAACGACTTTTTACGACCCAAGAGCTCAACATTCAAGGATATAGGGAAATGATCTGAGCCGAGTCTAGTAAGGGCCGAAAGGGAACAAGCGAAAGATTGCAGCCAATCAGGTGAAATCAGAGCCCGATCCAACTTAACCTGAATGAGAGCATCCCCCACATGCCTATTGGACCAAGTATAGGACGCTCCACGCAAATCCAAACCCAGCAGCATATTATCATTGATGAAATTCATGAGATCAAAACGGCTGTCTACCACAACTTGGGAACCCCCAAACTTATCAGAATCATTAAGTGGAGTGTTGAAGTCCCCCATAACCAGCCAATTCTAAAAAAGAGAATTGACATTTAAAAATATGCAGGCTCCCCCAAAACCGCTTCCGAGCACATTTCGAATTAGGAGCATAGATGTTAGAAATCATCAAGGAGAACTTATCTCTGGGACTGGTAAAAGAAGTAGCAACATGATTATCAAAAGCAAACAAAGCAAAACTAGAAACCACCTTAGGATTCCAAAAAGTAACCACACCACCAGAGGCCCCATTAGAGTCAAACACCTGATAGCCACAATCCTTGAAAAACCTATACTTCAATTTTTCAACCTTCTCAACCCCCATCTTAGTCTCCTAAATAAAAATAATATCAAGACACTGATCTCTCACAAGATTTGCGAGAAGATCTTGTTTGTGAGTATTATTTAATCCTCAAATGTTCCAAGGAAGGATCTTCATAGAAGATTCTGCGAGGAGCCCTTCAGGCCCATCTCAAGCAGAGTCGACTACGACCCATCAACAATATCAAGTTTGCTCTCCTCCCAAATTTGCTGCAATGAAGGTCTTCCTCTACCTCTCGGCTCTGAACCACAGTCCATCTTCTAACGGTTCCTTGTAGCCATACCCACCAAAGAAGGACTAGGTTTCTTCCTATTCTGAGATTTTGAAGCAGAGGGAAAAGGATCCCCAGCCTCTACCACCAGAGAACCAGAAGAACAACAATCATTGACAGAAGAGGTGAGCACCATCACTTCCTCTGGAACTACAAACTCCACCTTTGGCTCCCTAAAAGCCACCACCTCTAAGGCCACAACTGGTCCCTTCATAGGAGAACCAGACAAAATAGAATCCTCCTTGGACGAGGAAGAAAAGACATTTGAAACCATCTTCAAAGGGGTCACCTTCTCGGGCTCAACAACCACGAGGGCCAAAGACTTATCACCCGCCGCCTCTGCCAAACCCAACACAAGCTCCTTTTCCAGCAAAGCCTTCAACTCAACCTCCTCAGATATAACTTCCACAACAGAACTAATCCCAGAAGACTCTATGCAAGGCCAACAACACTCCTTACAAGAGCCTCACACTTATCACTAGGCTCCAACCCAACTTTTGAAACAAAAATACCCAAAGGTTGACCATCACATATAGTATCCACCATGGGCTTAACTGTACGCAACACATCCCTAGAATCATGGCACCTACCAATCTCCTTCCAGACCTTAGCAGGAACAGAGGCCGACTTGAGGGCCGAGACCTTTTGGGGAGGCACCTTTGGCTTTAGAGGACATTTCTTCGACCAGTGACCAACCTTCTTGCAGTGAAAATAGGCAAAAGGAAAAGACCCAAACTCAATCGCCTAATCCCAGACTCCCAACTTAGAGTTAATCTTGGTAGAAGTCGGAAGATCTGTAGCCTGATCCAAAATCACACACAACCGAGCATAGACCAATCGATGCCGTGAAGCAGTCAAATGGTCAGTAGATAACAAGCGCCCAAAGGTACATGCAATACCTTTGAAGACTTGCTCGTCCGAAAATTCAAGAGGAAACCCTGGCAATCGAACCCACAAAGCCAAATCAAAAGAGCAGGAACTCGAGGAGAAGCCTGCCTCCCATTTCTTCAACACCAAGGTAGACTTGCCAATAAGCCAAGGACCCCCCACCAAGACCTTCAACAGATCTTCCTCACAAGAGAACAAAAAAGAGAAGCCCTTAGCAAGGTCCACCACCTCAACCTGTCCCTTTAGATGCCACCGATTCTTAGACAGGTTTTGGACCAAGTCAATATTGGGGCAGGGCCCCAAAAAATTGCCCACCAACGATTGCTCCATAGATAGGATACCCTTGTCAATAATACAATCTAGCATAGAGACAAAATACTCACCAGAAGAAGGGTTAGCAAAGAAGTCCACTGGGGGAGAGGAATTCTTATCCTTAAGCTTCAAACCAAATAGCTTTGACTAATTCTTTCCCTCCAATGAAGTGTCAACAACATTCTGAGCGGCTCCAGAATCAACAAACACGAGTCTTGAGAGTCACAGAAAGAGACCCCACCTTGCCCAAAGAAGTACCATTAGGATCCGGACCGCCAGAGAAAGGGAGAACTTTTGAGTTATCCAACAAAAAGGACCCACAAGTAGTCCCATATGTTAGACAACTGTCCAACACCCCCTTAATGTCATCCTAACCTTCACCATTAACACCAACCCTAGGAACAGGGCTTCCTGCCGTCAAGAAATTTGAAAAATCCTTACCTACAACATCACCCACAGCTCCACCCGACGACAACTCCATTTATTTATTATTAAATCTCCATTTACATCATTCAACCTTTGTTAAATGAGGGTTTCTTCTTTATTATTTTCAGCTAGGATATACGCATGTGGCACAACCTCATGTTCTCACTGCAGGAGATATCACCATGCACCATGCAAAATATATGACCTTAGCTCCAGAGATTAGGGAGGCATTGACTCTCAATCAGTTTCTAGACCTGATAAGGCCTCGAGGTGGTTTTGGAGTTAGAGCAGAGCAACGAGCACAGCAGGCTCCATAGGGTACTCGTGATTTTCAGCAAGTAGTAAGGTCGCTTTGCCTCACCACGATGGCACTGACAAGTGCACTGCTCGATCGTGGGTACAAAAGTTGGATAATTACCTATCATTAAGGCCTATGCAGGAGGATGAGGCCATCAAGTTTGCCACCTTGCATTTAGATGGTTTGGCACATGATTGGTGGCATCATGGTATGGTCACCCTACAGCACCACCTTATCACAACATACCATGAGTTTACTAACAAGTTGATTGAGTGTTTTGATAAGAAAGACCCTGAGTTGTATTTTTGAGAGCTTGCACATCTCAAGTAGGTGGGCAGTCTAGAGGCTTATATCAGTGAGTTTCAGAGACTTTCAGTGATGGTGCCTAATTTATCTAAAGGAGATTGGTTATTTTGTTCATTGAGGGACTATTGGAACCTTTGAGAGGATGGATCAAGGATTTTGATCCCCCAACATTATAGGAAGCCATGAAAACCACGTAGTATGGAGATGGCTGCTCCAAAAAAAGCAGTTCCCACCTAAATCCATCACTCTTCCTACAGATGAGAGCCCACCTCCAGCTGCTAATTAGAAAAAGAAATCAGCAACTAAGGTTGAAGAGTCACAGGATGAATTGAGGAAAAAACAATTGTGTTATTGGTGCAAAGGGCCCTACAGCAGGGAGCACGATTGTCCTTTGAGGCCTAAGGGCAAGGCCAACCGTATGATGTGGGTTCACTATGAGGATTCTGATTATGAAAATTCAGATCAGCGAGCTGTTCCAGAGGATGATGAGGTTGGAAGAGCCTCTATAGAGTTTGGACTAGATGCTAAATTGTGTCCTTTCGCATTATTTGTTGATATACAAAGGGGCTTCATTCAGGATCAGAGGATCTGTGAATGGACAGCTTTGTATCGCTATGCTTGACACTAGAGCTATGCATAATTTCATCAATGAGGGATTGGTAGCTAGGTGTAGACTCCAGACAGAGGACTTCGTAGGATTCAGGGTCAGGGTTGCAGATGGATTTACCCTTACTTACACTAGGCGGATATGTAATCTCACTCTATTGTTGAATGACTATGAGTTTCAAGCTAATTTCTATGTGGTTGGCATGGGTGAGATGGACATAGTGTTAGGCATGAAATGGCTCCAAGATATTGGAGAATTAACCCTCAACGTACCTAAAATGGAGATGAAGTTTAAGATGAATGGTAGAGGTTACGTGTTGAGGGGAATTGCAGATGGGAGTTTGCATTCTATTTGTCTCAGTAGAGAGAAGGGCGGAAGTAGAGAGGAGGAGGTTGTACAGGAGGAGGAGACTGAGACAATACAGGAGTTTGATTCTACTCATTACTCTAGGTGTTGGGAGTGTTGGTTGAATATTTTGTAAACTTAGGAGGTTTGACAAAATGGTGATTTCAACACAGTGTGTGAGTTAAACTCTCCTATATAAGGGAAGGCTCCCCCTATCTAAATAACTAAAAACAAATATGGGTGGAACGATAATCTCTCCTCTTGTGTTCATAATGATCTAAAGCACTCTTCATTGAAATATCTGAGTACATGGGTGAGTCTGGAACTCTGAAAACCCTATGAATGGTTTCTGGATCAAGTCTTATGACTACATTCCCATCATCATCTTTAATGGTTCTGGATTCTCTATCAAAATGAGTTGCGCACGCAAGAACGAATTCTGGTTCTAGGGCAGCAACAGGAAAGGAAGAAACCAAATGAATATGACTTTTAAACAGCAACTGCATATGATGAGAAGTTGATTTCTCAGCTCTCCCCAAAAACTCAGACATATCAACATGCCCAATCTCCGTGTCTCTGATTTCTTCAATATTCGAGACAACGTGAGAAGGTGGAATCTCATTCTGATATTTGTCATATTTGTACTTCATCTTTTTGTTCAGTGGAGAAGAAGGTTCCTCCGTCATCGAACAAGAATCTGCAAGGCTGCGATGAAAGTTCCATAAGGTCAAGACATCATCAACGTTTACAGGTATAGACATGGCGAAGGCTAAAACTCAGAATGGTGTTTGGCTGTTTGAGGGCAGAAAATGAGCATTATAACTCATTTCGGGTTTTTGAGGGCTGATTGTGAGTGAAAAGGACATATGCTTTTCATGACAAATGAAAAAGTTAGATTGCAACTTTGCAAAATGCAAGTTAAAACTTTTAAATTGTATTTGCTGTCAAGGACAAAAAGTCCGATTTTAAGGCACTTTAAAGGTATTTCGGGATTTTGGAGGCCGGCTGCAAATGAATAGTGGATGTCGGGGTTTTGAAAAGACATTGCAAGTAAAAGAACATTTCGGGATTTTAAAAGGTCATTGCAAGTAAAGAAACAAACTTTTAGACTTGCATTTTATTTTGAAATTTCCAACTTGAAATGGATGAGCAAAAACCTGAATTACTTTAGCAAGGTATTATCATTTTTTTTTTTTTCCTTCTTTTCAATTTTCAGAAAAAGGAAATGGGATGAAGTGAAAAATACGGATGACATGAGAAAAACGCATTTTGTGTATGAGGCATTTTAAGAATGGAGGCATATGGAATGCTAAGAAAAACGTTTTCTAAATAAAGAGAAAAACGTGTTTCTAGCTGAAAGGAAGATGAAAACATATGGAATGAAGAGAATGAAGTTATATGAAATGAAAACAAAATCGTTATCATGTATGGGAAATGGAATGATATATGGAAGTGAATATCAATGGGATGAAAATGAAGGGCACATGGTATGAGGGAAATGGACTTTGGAATTTGTGTTGGATAGTGTGTGGTTTTGCGTGAATTGAGTAAGGATTGGAAATAGAAGCGATATTTTTGATGGCGAGTTGAATGAATGTCATTTGAATGGCTTAGCGTTTTATAAAAGGTGAATAATAACAAATACATATATATTTACAAATGTGAGTGAATAAAGAATAGACAAAAGGCGAATGAATATGACGTTTCAGTATATAACAGAAAAATGGGTGAAGGAGATGAAGAGAAACGCGTTTTATTCAAGACATTTTTTTTCCTTTAAACAAAAGACGTTGGAATCAAAGGCAAAACGCATGAATGTAAATCACGTTTTTGATACAAAAATGATAAATAACAGAAAACGTTATAAAGAAATAAGGAAATAAACAACATACCTGAAAATAAGAAGAAAAACGAAGAAAACCCTAGGCGCATTCACAAACTCAGAAAATGAAAGAGATTTGGATATTTACAGGTGAAAGCCCGATCTTCAAGCATTTGGATTTATGAGATCTCCATAAAAAAAGGAATAGAGGCGAAATGGGATTCGAACAGCTTCAAAGATGAATGGCTTTGGACTTTTACATGCTCATTGCAAGTGTTTTAGTATGAAATCGGGTCTTTCGAATCACTTTGCACATGACTTTGACTAAAATCGAGCCTTTTCATCTATATGCGAGTTATTAAATGAAGATTGGGCTTTTACAAGACAAATGCAAATGCTTTTGCAAAATCGGGCTTTTGAAATGTATTTGCAAGTCAATCGGGTCTTTCAAAGACAAGTGCAAGTCACTTTTAAATAAAATCAGACTTTTAAAATCACTTTGTAAGAAAATCGGGCCTTTATAATCTAAATGCAAGCGATTTTGCAAATCGGGTTTTTATAATCACTTTGTAAGAAAATCGGGCCTTTATAATCTAAATGCAAGCGATTTTGCAAAATCGGGTTTTTATAATCACTTTACAAGCACTTTAAAAGTGAAATCGAGGTTTTTAAATGCTATTGCAAGTGCTTTTAAAGAGAATCGGGCTTTTTAAAAGCCATTGCAAGTGAAAATCGGGTCTTTTTATGCTTTTACAATTAAAATAAAGAAAATCGGACTTTTAAGAAGTCACTGCAAGTAACTTAAAGGAAATCGGAACTTTTCTAAACAATTACAAGTACTTTATGAAAAATAACTTGTAATGAACTTAAAAAGTTCCTATAATTGCAAGTGCTTCAAAAAGTTCCTATTATTTGACTTGCAGTGAAGCTCAAAAACTCCTACTTGCAGTGATGTCAGAAAAACCCGAATTTGACCAAAAACACACTAAAAATGACTCAAAATTTCACGAAAACGGACGAGAATGTGTAAAAAGTGGTAACCCAAAGGACTATAGACTTAAAATTGAGATTCGTTAATCTTTGCACCTCGTAATACATGCCATAGAGAAGAAAACCTTCAATCTTAATCAAAATTTCGATTGGTTATCCCAATTTTTAACAAATCAAAAATTAGGGACAACAATTTGGCCATTTGAGGAGCGCCTTGATTGAAAAACAAGCAAAAGGTAGTAGAATCGAGAATCTGTAAGTACCTTAGTATCCATTGAATACGAGTCAACAAAACAAAGATAAAAGACACAAAAAGACTAAGGACTTATGTACAAAATTTCTCCGAAGTGCTACTCGAAGTAGTGCTTTAAATACTGCCCACTGTAAGGCAATGCAAATGGAGTACCATCTCTATAGGCCAAGCGAAAACTGTTTTCACCAACAATTTGATGAATTGTGAAAGGACCACACCATAGAGAATCAAACTTTCCATGCATGCCTTTGGGTTCTCTTCTTTTATCCCAAAGCAGAACACGATCTCCAACTTGAAATGCTCTTTGCTTTGCTTTCTTATCAAAAAGAGCCTTGACTTGCTTTTGATGATCATTGATACGATCCACCACTTGTGACCTCTGCTCCTCCAACTATGAAAGGTACATTATCCGTTTATCCAAGGAGCTTTCAAATGTATCATCCTTAATAGCCTTGGCCAACTTTAAAGCTGGAAGCTCTAAAGTTATAGGAACTTCTGCATTCAGTCCATAGAGTAATTGGAATGGAGACATACCAATAGCCCTCTTAGGTGTGATTCGATCAGCCCACAAAGCATCAAACAACGCTTTGTGCCAAGTTCTTTTATTCTCATCAACCAGCTTACGGATTATAGTAACTAGATTTTTATTGCTTGATTCCGCCTGACCATTACCTTGAGGGTAATAATCAGAAGAATGAGCCAAGATAATGCTATAATCAAAACAAAACTGAGTTACCTCATAAGAGGAAAATGAAGCTGCATTATCTGTCACAACCTTATATGGAACACCGAATCTGGAGATGATATTCTCTTTAAGAAATCTGCACACTACATCGGAGGTAGCATGTTTCACTGGAATTGCCTCAACCCATTTCGTAAAATAATCCGTCACAGCAAGAACATATGAATGTCCAGCACTTGAAGAAGGATTAATTACACCAATGATGTCAATACCCCATTGTCTGAAAGGCTCTTCAATTACTACTGGCTTGAGAGGTAGTGCTGCTAACTTTTGTTTGCCAACAAACTGCTGACATTTTGCACATTTGCGTACCCATTCATAAGTATCCTGAAAGAGAGTTGGCCAGTAGTATCTAGCTCTCAAGATCTTATGTGCAGTAACCGGCGATGAGAAGTGTCCACCACACGCCAAGCTATGAAAAGATTCCAGCAATCTATCTTGCTGAGCTTTATCAACACAACGTTGAAAAGTACCATCTATGGCTCGTTTATATAAACCACTGTCCCAAAGAACATAATTTGCAGCTTTGAGCTTCAAATTTCTCTTTTGTTTAAATGACAGATGCATTGGGCATTCACCATCGGTTAGAAAATAAGCAATGTTAGAGTACCATTCATCAGTAGTACTAACGAACAAAACTTTAGGAAGATCATCAAAAACATTTTGTTCTTCATCCTCTAAATTGTTCTCAGCCATAAGCTGACACAAGCCTCTTCCACGAACCAATTTAGTAGGTTTGATTTCAAGATCATATTCTTGAATCTTAGCCACCCAATTGCCTCTTCTTGAACCAAAATCTTGCTGTGTCAGGATAGACTTAACTGCTGTATCAGGAACTAGAACAATGGTATGTGAATTCAGAATATAGAATCTGAAGTACTTAACAGCTTTCACCACAGCAAAAGCATTCTTCTCCATTAAGGAGTACTTGAGTTCATGAGCTTTCAAAGGACAGCTCATAAAAGCGATGGGAGATTCAATCCCTTCTTGATTTTTCTGCATAAGAATTGCTGACATAGTATGCTCAGAAGCATAACTATACATTATGAAATCTTTGGTGTAATCAGGGCAAACCAGCACTGGTGCATGAGCAATGGCATCTTTAATTTCTGAAAAAGCAGCTCTGCCTTCAGCATTCCAACGGAAAATAGACTTCCCTTTCATCATATCAACAATATGACGTGTCTTCTCAGCAAAATCAGGCACAAATCTTCTCAAGAAATTAATCTTTCCAAAGAAAGAATGAACTGCAGTCTTGCTGGCTGGTAAAGAAAGATTTTGAATAGACTTGACTCGTTCAGGATCAATTTTAATTCCTTCTTTAGAAACAATATGCCCAAGGAGTTTCCCTTCAGTAACCCCAAAAACTGACTTTTTAGGATTAAGAGAAATCCCATGTTTGCGACATCTTTTCAGCGCATCTTCTAAATGAAAAAGATGATTTTCACGATCTTTAGAAAAGACAGTGAGATCATCTAAATATACTACAATATACCTGCCCAAGATACCACGGAAAGCAAGATCCATAGCTCTCTAGAAAGTTGCTCCTGCATTAATCAATCCAAAGGGCATTCTGCGATATGCAAATGTACCCCAAGGAGTAGTGAATGCAGTTTTATGCTGATCTGATTCACTTACCTCAATCTGATTATAACCTGAAAATCCATTCAGCATAGACATCATTTCAGCTCCAGTGACTGTTTGCAGCACTTGATCCATTATTAGCAACGGATAATTGTCTTTAAGCGACAATTGATTGAGATTACGAAAATCAACACAGATACGTATCTCTCCATTCTTCTTACGCACTGGAACTATATTGGCTATCCATGTTGAATGATGGATAGGAAAGATAATTTGCGCCTCTAGCATTTTTTGAATCTCGGAGTAAATAGTACCTGAGATCTTCGGATTATACTGACGTTGCTTCTGCTTGAATGGTACTGCATCCAGCTTCAACGGAATTTCATGTTGCACTTCATCAGGTTGAAAAGATTTAAGATCATCATAAGAATAAGCCAATACATCACTATATTGACGTAAGAGTTGAATGAACTGATCTTTTTCTTCAAGAGTACAATTATTGCCAATGTTGACAAACTTTGGATTCTCTTTAGATCCAATGTTATACTTCTCATATCCCATATGAGAATCAAAATTTGCCTCATGTTGTTGGCTTTTGATATAGCGATCATGCTTATCAAAAAGTCTTTCCAACGAAACTAACCCCTTAGGGATTTTATTACCCTTTAGCTGAAGAATTTCTTCATCTGGCTCTGATGAAGTATCAGACATAGAATCTGAGGAAGAAGAAGAATTACTTCCTTCAAAATACAGATTATTAAAACCATCTTCAGTGTGAAGAAAGTTAATAATCTGTTTATCATCATTGAAAATCTGCCAATGATCCCAATTATCAGGTACACTAGGTCTACAGATTAATTCAATGATATATTTATCTTGATTAAAATCAAGATGTGGAATCAATAATGTAGCTGAAACTACCAAAGAATCAGCTCTATCATTAAATTCACGTGGAACCACTGATATGCTGAAAGCATCAAAACTTTCAATATTGTCCCACACTAAGTTGCGATAGTGTTTGAGCCTGTCGTTCTTTGTCTGATATATACTTCTTACTTGACAAACAACCAAATTCAGCATCACCTTGAGCATGAAGATTCTTGATTCCTCTGTTTGATGCAATAGCCATACCTAGCAACAATGATTCATATTCTGCTGTGTTGTTGGTATTAGCAAATTGCAGCTTGAAGGAATAAGGAAAAATTTCTCCTTTGGGAGAAATAAGAACAACACCAACTCCAACACTATTAGCAGCACAACTACCATCAAATTCAAGAGTCCAGACATCATTTGACCCAAGATTACCATTGGAACTTGAATTGCTAGAACTACCTTCTTCAAAAATAGATATATTTTGAAAAGAAACAATATTTTCTTCTTCCAAAAGGTGTGAATGGGGCTCTTCTGATTGAGGAAATGATTGAATGTCCTCATCTGTATTCGAAGATGAAACATCTTTAATCCCATTTTGTAAATCAGAAGAATTAACTTTTGATGCTTGATTTTCATTTGATTGAACAGATCCTTCACTTGCTGAAAGTAATGGAGAATTTGAATCACTTGAAGGCCAATCTTCAGCAAACTCAGAAACTTCATCAATGTGGAGGTAATAGTTCCCAAAACCAGCAGATTCAAAAAGAATTTGCGCATGCGGATCATCAGACTTCACCACCGTATACTTAGTTTCTTTTTCAGGAACTAATTTGTGCACAATGCCTTTGATAGGAATCCTGGCTTCTGTCATATCCATATTAAGCTCACCCCCTACATCCTTACAGAAATTACGCCCAAGTAACATACCATACGAAGCAGGAACATCAGCAACCAGGACTGTCATCTTTATTTTCTTATCAGGAAATGCTGCAAAAGCAAATTGCGCATCCTTGATTTGCCCAATTAAGGGCACTTGTTTATTATCCATTGAATAACAACTACCAAAAGTTTTGCTAAGAGTTAGACCAAGACAATTGGCCACCTTAATCGACATAACATTATCCAAAGCGCCAGAATCAATAACACAATTGCTCAACTTGAAACCATTAATAAGCAAGGAAATATAGAAAGGTTCTATCTTTCCTGGAATTGAAGAGGGAATGGTAATCAAATTATTAGGTAGATTCTTAGCTTCTTGAACAGCAGGGGTACTTTCAGTAAAGCTTGAAATAGGACGAGTGTCCTTATTCTTCACAAATTTTACCAATCTATCAAATTGGTCAGGATTAGCTTGAAGATACTCAACTTCAGACATTTGAATTTTGGTCTTCCTAGCATGATCAATGATATCAAAAGCTTGAAAGGAATTTGCTAAAGATGCAGAAGTAGCATGTTCAGCTTGTGACTTAGGATTTGATATACTAGTCTTTGGCTCATTAGAAGAGGCATTAGAAAGATTACTTACTTGATTCTTCGCTGCATCTTTGGGCAAGGTAGGCAGCGGTGTTCCTCTTTTAGCAATAGTAAATGGCACTTGAACATTATTCTTTGCCTTTGCTTCTTCATCTTGTTGAGCCGAACGAGTCTGGGATCGTGTCATTACAGCATATGCTTGACTATGATCATTATCAATTGGCATTGAATTATCATAATGCATGTACCGTATAGTGGAGTCGCCAACTGCTTCTTCTTCACTTTGATAAAAGACAGCATCATCTTTAGCTTGAAAATCAGCAGAAGAAGGTTCATTTTGATCAAACTCATAATATCCAACTGCTGATTTATGTGGAGGAGCTTCAAGTGCAAGCCTTTCTGGAGGAGGAGGCAGCTTAGGCTGATTTTTAGCAGCATAATTTGAAGCTGAATTAGGATATATCCTCCTAGGAATATCCTTATATGGAGCAGCAAACGAAGCTTGTGTAACTTGCTTCTTTAAAGCAAGAAGTTCATTGGCTAATTTCTGCACCATAGGATCTGTAGAACCAGCAACAAGAGACTCAGAAGAGGAATTTCCCTTGGACCGATTAGGATCCTTACGAATTTTACCAGCCAAGATCAAATCATCTTCAATCTCTGTGGCAAGGACTTGAGCATGAGTCAAATCAGTTGGAACAACTCTTCTCAACAAGAAACTAACTTCAGGCAGCTGAGTATTGATGAAGAAACACTTGAGATTTGCAGGAGTAGGCTGAGAAGTAAGAGGAATTCTATTTGCTAATTTGTTGAACTTAGCAATAAATTCACTCATATTCTCATGCGTATCATTCTTCATCTGAGTCAGTTGAGCCAACAAAGCATGTTCATCTTCAGCAGGTTTAAAACGTTCTTCAAACTTAGTCTTGAGAGTGTCCCAATTTGTAATTACACCAGCCGCCAAGTTATAAAACCAATCTGCTGCAATACCTTGAAGAGTTTCAACAAAAAGACGAACAACAACATCTTCGTGTTCAACTCCAAGAACACCACATGCCATATAAAAGGACTTGACATGTTCATCAGGTTGTTGTTTACCATCTCCATAAAACTTAGGGAGATTTTTCCGAGAACCTTGTGGAAGAGCATGAAGAGGTGGTGATAGATTCAAAGGACCAAAAGCTGCTCCCCAAGGACCAGGAAGAGCAACAGCAGCAGTAGCAGCCATAATAGAAATGGAAGATTTTAATGGCTTCAAAAAGAAAGGTGAAAGTTCACTTGGAATAGGCTTTTTCTTCTTGGATGGAGGGAAGCTAGTAGTTCGTGAAAGAGAGGATATACTAGTGAGCAACTCAAACTTAGCTTGTTCACCTGGAGATATTTCTTGAGAACTTTGTCCTTTCTTACGATGAACGTAAAAACGAATTCCTTCCAGCGTATAAGCAAAACAAAAACCAAGTAAACAGATTTAGAATACTGAACTTCAAAAGAAAGCGAGAGACTTTCAAATGCGTTCGTATCCCCAACGGAGTTGCCAAAAACTGTTGGTTGAATATTTTGTAAACTTAGGAGGTTTAGCAAAATGGTGATTTCAACACAGTGTGTGAGTTAAACTCTCCTATTTAAGGGAAGGCTCCCCCTATCTAAATAACTAAAAACAAATATGGGTGGAACGATAATCTCTCCTCTTATTGTTCATAATGATCTAAAACTACTCTTCATTTAGAATATCAATTACATGGGTGAAGATGGAACTCTGAAAACCCTATGAATGGTTTACGGATCCAAAGTCTTATGACTACATTCCCATCATCATCTTTAATGGTTATGGATTCTCTGTCAAAATGGTAGCATACCTTAGAGCGAATTTTGGTTCCTAGAGCAACAACGAGGAAAGGAAGAAACCAAATGAATATAACTTTTAACTGACAAGCTGCATATGATGAAGTTGATTTTTCAGCTCTCCCAAAAACTTCGGACATATCAACATGCCTAATCTCAGGTGTCTCTGATTTCTTCAATATTGAGAACAAGCATTGAGAAAGATGGAATCGATACGGTATTTGTCGTATTTGTACTTCATCTTTTTGTTGATTGGAGAAGAAAGGTTCCCTCTGTCATCGAACAAGAATGCTAGGCAATGATGAAAGTTCCATAAGGTCAGACATCATCAACGTTCTGAGGGTATAGACATGGCGAAGGCTAAAGAGCTTCGAGAATGGTGTTTGGTTGTTTGAGGGCAGAAAATGAGCATTATAACTCATTTGAGTTTAGTGATTAAATTAGAAAAGGACATATGCTTTTTCATGACAAATGAAAAAGTTAGATTGCAACTTTGCAAAATGCAAGTTAAAACTTTTAAATTGTATTTCTTGATCAAAGGACAAAAAGTCGATTTTAAAGACACTTTAAGGTATTTGAGTTTTGGAGGCGGTTGCAAATGAATAGTGGATGTCGAGTTTTGAAAGACATTGCAAGTAAAAGAACATTTGGGGATTTTTAAAAGGTCATTGCAAGTAAAGAAACAAACTTTTAGACTTGCATTTTATTTTGAAATTTCCAACTTGAAATGGATGAGCAAAAACCTGAATTACTTTAGCAAGGTATTATCATTTTTTTTTTTTTCCTTCTTTTCAATTTTCAGAAAAAGGAAATGGGATGAAGTGAAAAATACGGATGACATGAGAAAAACGCATTTTGTGTATGATGCATTTTTAAGAATGGAGGCATATGGAATGCTAAGAAAAACGTTTTCTAAATAAAAAGAAAAACGCGTTTCTAGCTGAAAGGAAGATGAAAACATATGGAATGAAGAGAATGAAGTTATATGAAATGAAAACAAAATGCGTTATTATCTATGGAAATGGAATGATATGGAGAGTGAATATCAATGGGATGAAAGGAAATGAAGGGCGCATGGTATGAGGGGAAATGCATTTTTTCAGAAGCTAATAATGAATAAATGTATGACGTTTCTATATGGAGGTGAAAATAGGGTAAATGAAACGTATTTTCAGTGAAGGTGAGTTGAATGAATGTCATTTCGGAATGAAAACGCGTTTTATAAAGGTGAATAATGACAAATACATATATATAAACAAAGGTGAGTGAATAAAGAATAGACAAAAGGCGAATGAATATGACGTTTTAGTGTATAACAAAAAAATGTGTGAAAGAGATGAAGAAAAACGCGTTTTATTCAAGACATTTTTTTAAACAAAAGACGTTGGAATCAAAGGCAAAACACATGACTGTAAATCACGTTTTTGATACAAAAATGATAAGTAATAGAAAACGTTATAAAGAAATAAGGAAATAAACAACATACCTGAAAATAAGAAGAAAAACGAAGAAGAAAACCCTAGGCGCGTTCACAAACTCAGAAAATGAAAGAGACTTGGATATTTACAGGTGATAGCCCGATTTTCAAGCATGCGAATTCATGAGATCTCGATGAAAAAGGAAGAAAGGCGAAATAGAACTCGAACAGCTTCAAAGATGAATGGCGTCGGACTTTCACATGCTCATTGCAAGTGTTTTAGTATGAAATCGGGTCTTTCGAATCACTTTGCACATGACTTTGACTAAAATCGAGCCTTTTCATCCATATGCGAGTTATTAAATTAAGATCGGGCTTTTACAAGACAAATGCAAATGCTTTTGCAAAATCGGGCTTTTGAAATGTATTTACAAGCAGTCTGGTCTTTCAAAGACAAGTGCAAGTCACTTTTAAATAAAATCAGACTTTTAAAATCACTTTGTAAGAAAATCAGGCCTTTATAATCTAAATGCAAGCGATTTTGCAAATCGGGTTTTTATAATCACTTTGTAAGAAAATCGGGCCTTTATAATCTAAATGCAAGCGATTTTGCAAAATCGGGTTTTTATAATCACTTTACAAGCACTTTAAAAGTGAAATCGAGGTTTTTAAATGCTATTGCAAGTGCTTTTAAAGAGAATTGGGCTTTTTAAAAGCCATTGCAAGTGAAAATCGGGTCTTTTTATGCTTTTACAATTAAAATAAAGAAAATCGGACTTTTAAGAAGTCACTGCAAGTAACTTAAAGGAAATTAGAACTTTTATAAACAATTACAAGTACTTTATGAAAAATAACTTGTAATGAACTTAAAAAGTTCCTATTATTTGACTTGCAATGAAGCTCAAAAACTCCTACTCGCAGTGATGTCAGAAAAACCCGAATTTGACCAAAAACACACTAAAAATGACTCAGAATTTCACGAAAACGGACGAGAATGTGTAAAAAGTGGTAACCCAAAGGACTATAGACTTAAAATTGAGATTCATTAATCTTTGCACCTCGTAATACGTGGCATAGAGAAGAAAACCTTCAATTTTAATCAAAATTTCGATTGGTTATCCCAATTTTTAACAAATCAAAAATTAGGGACAACAGGGAGATGGATGATTCAAATCAGCATGGAGTGGATGTGCAATTTTTGAATAATCCACTATTTGAGTCCGATGTTGGATTGGTTTTTGACAATCCACTCTTCGAGTTTGATGTTGACCTCACTTCTAACACTAGTACAAAGTTGGGCGATGATCGCAGTGTTTGGGATCCTTCTAGTGCATCAGGATTCCAAACAGGGCTTACGGATGAATTCTACAGTGTGTACATGGTGAGGAGTGCTTACAATTTTGTTTTTGACCCACCTGTACATGATTGGTATTCGATGCACCATCCTTGTGCGCATAAGTTAGACGTTTGGTATGATGTATCATTTTGCGCAAATGAGGTAAGCAAATCATTTCAGTTCTTAGAGTTGCTTCCTCCTAAGGTACATGACACTGGGAATGATGTTGGTTATTGTGAATTGTCAGTTGAACTTATGCTAATGCTTTAGGAGTCAGTTGGGGACGTGAGGGACATTCTACAGGTCTTCCCTTGGGACCCAAGTGGAGTGGTGTTCCTTTGCAATGGAGATTGCTTGGGGACAAGCAATTTCAGGGAGGGTGGATTGTAATGTCCCCTTTTTAGCTCGTTTCAGTTTCTCGATGGTTTAGCCTATTATTTGACTCTCATAGGCTAATGGAGTTGTTTAGAGAGTCCTCAGTGGGTGTTGTCGGTTTCTCTGGTGGCACTTTGTGGTGTTTGCTTCTCCGGAGTCAGGTGATATTGTGGATTTGTCTTCAGGAATTGATTTGAACTCGTTTTGTACACACTTACTATTTATAGTAAGTCACTTGGTAAATTGAATCCAGTATTACTATTTTGGGAATGGCACTTGGTTGGGCAGTTGATGCAGTTGTTGACCCCTTGGTTCAGACAAAATTGAGAAATGATGTTTAATTAAGAAGATATGTTATTTTAATTATTATTAAAAGTACATCATATGATTATTTGA